>CAHIKZ030000633.1:1422500-1497500 GCA_903632075.3 Acanthosepion pharaonis
ATAGTTTCCTATTATCTGGAATTTTTACCATCTGCAAGAAACCTATCTAAAGTGGTTTTTCTCACCATACTTGATGTTATTGGTCTGAAGAGGAAACCCCAGCATGCAATACCTTTGAAAAGTGCTTGAAAAACATACCACAGGTTGATCCAAGCCTTATGAGTGTAACTGGGTAAATGGAAGAACTATTGATGGTTGGACTAGCAGAAGTCACAAGTCACCATGACCGAGGGTTTGAATGTACTAGCATTGTTCAAGCTGCTGATGATGACAGATTATGCACACTCTCCCAGAAACTGTAACTAAGATCTTTTCATCATAGCTAGAGTATAAATGACAGATGGGCTCTGTGGGTGTTTAACAAACACAAATAGGCCTGAACAAGTTTCTACAATATGGATTGGTTCGTCACCCTAGGAAATAGGTGTGCTCAGAAAATGAGAGTAGGCAGCCATTATATATCTGTTTGTGTGTGCACATTTGACAAAAACAACAAGCAATAGAACAAACCACCTGCCTAGAAAGTAGCAGTAAAAAGCTGCTATGATCATTGTCAACCTTGATAGACAGAAGCTCCATCTCACTGTTCCATATACATATATCTTACTTATTATAAAACACAGATTTTGTGTGTGTGTGTGTGTGTGTGTACATACGTTTATATATTGGATCGCATTTCCTACATTTTTCAACCGATTTCAACAAAACTGAGGACTACGTAAAAATTACCTTGGCGGTGGTTCTGATAGCGCCAAAATGGGAAAAACACAATTGTTTTTGCATGAAATCAATTTGAAAACACGATTAAGAGGCATCACTGTCACGAGAATGAAAGGGGGACAACTCATATCGAGTTATACTTATTATAAAACCCAGGTTGTTTGTGTGTGTGTAAAAAATTGGTTATATATGGGATCAGATTTCCTACATTTTTCAACCGATTTCAACAAAAAACTTCACTTTTTTTTTGGCAGATAGTGTTTCTTATTGTCTTGCACATTTTTTTTCTTTATTTTACATTCAGAATGCTTAAAAAATCCCATTTACAAGACAATTGTTTATAATAAAATTCTATTCAATCAGTAGACTCATAACGATTGAAAACAATGTTTTTGTTTGGGTTTGACCAATTCGTAAAAAAAAAAAAAAACTTATTAAGACATGTGTGTTCGTCAACCTTAAACAATAATCTTTGTCAATTTTATTTTTCAGTCTTTATGATGGTCGATACTTGATCTATCTCTTACTGTTACATCCCCGGGCAACGCCGGGCTCTACTGCTAGTTGTATATAAGTACTTAAATATAGAATTTCTCACTTCTTTGATATTTTCATTCTTTCTTTAATAACTATATATGTTAGAAACTTAACATTTGTGAATCACCAGCTGTGAGAATTTTACCATCTATGGATTGCTAATCACAGTTTTAGTTATCCATAGTGAGGCCAACTAACAAAACATTTATGTTCAAAAATTAAAACTACTTCGAAGGAGTTAGAAACAAAATAAAAAAAGACAGACATAAATCTTCAACAATAATAATAATTAAATAGTATTTTGAAAATATTAAAAGAAAAGAAGATTCAGACTTTAAAAATTCAGATTAATTTAAATAATGATTAATTGAAATTTTTTATTTTTTATTTTCATTTTTACAGTTTTTTTTTTTTTTTTTTTTTTTTTCAATCATTCCACCATAAGCAAAGTGATAATGCCACTAAGACACAAGAAGGAGTGGAAGAGAGTGAGAAGAAAGAACAATAAAAGAATAGGATTCAGGAAGACAAATGATGAGTGATGTTGCATTTAAGTTTTTGAAAAAACATAGGTGGCAGTGAAGCATGAAACAGGAAGAGAGTTTTATGGGGGGGCGCAAAAAGAAGAAACAATTAGAATAGCTATTTCAACAGTGAAATGATAAGACCTTGTTGCCAATCCTGATTTACTTAAGTCAAATATTTTATTAGTGGGGGTTTTTCATCCTCTGAGTCATCAGCTGGGCTTCTTGTGTATAGCAAAATCTTTGAACATAGCGATTCAATATGGTTCACTGTTTTTTGCAGATTTTACCAACTACAGGGAACCTACTGACTGAAAATAACAAGATCCTACTGTAGCAGGCTGAAAATTTGTATATATCTGCTGTAGCTGTTAATTCTTTGAACATAGCAATTCAATATGGTTCACTATTTTCTGCAGATTTGAAAAAAAATCAGACACTTCAGTGGTTATGGAGCTTTGGGTTGAAACCAGAAACAGAAGTATTCATGCTTGCCACTCAAGATTAAAACCTGTCAACAAAATCCTACAAAATTAATGAATGGAACAGATAAAAAAATGTTTTTATACAAACATTAAGAAAACTATTCACCAACTAATATCTGGGTGATCTACTTCATTTTGAATATAGATATGAGATGGGGTATAGAAATATCTGTATTGAAAGATATGCCAATATTTTCACTATGCAGAAAAATGATATGAATATAAACCACCACCACCAACGGTAGAAGGTGAAAATATTACAGAGCTTTGGGAATTCAGCATACATTCACCACACTATATAAGCAAGATAAAATTGTTATCTCACAGGCATGGATATCCTGTCTGATAAAACATCTCAACAAAAAAATTTGATAAACTTTTAAAATATAAGGATCTGAAAATAGAAATTTCAAGAATGTGGCATGTAAATACAAATACTAATTAAGTAATAACAAGAGTACTGGGAATGAATAAAAAGAATACTGATACAGATATTAAGAAAATACCAGGAAGCTCCTCATTATCTGAGATGCAAAAGATTTGTACTCATGTGTACCACTAACATACTCAGTATAATATGTTCAATTATTTTCAAAGAAAAACCTTTCTTTACCTCAGGTCTCAGGTAAAAGATTTGTATCAAACAGTAAATTAGAAAAAGTGTAAAGAACCGTCATAGAATATCATGAAGTTACCATTCTTTAGGACTTTATCATTCAGAGTGACAAGCTTATAGAACAGACAAAAGGATTAAAAACAACAAACAAAAAATAATGCCTTTTCATAGATATGGCTGTACCATGAGATTAAAAAATATATATTTTAGAAAATATGACAAATAAATATAAGGATTTTTAATTTCTAGTATGAAGAGTTATCATTACTTGTCCTATTGATTAAAGTGTTGGTTCATATATTGTTGGTTCATGAATTGGATTACATAGTAATTGTGAGTTCAATCCCTAGGCTAGGCAGTGTATATAGGATGGGCGATAACTGAGCAATACTGAAAATAAGAACTACAAATGTCCCTAAACATGAGACGTGGAATGAGAACAGTCCATCCCCCATTGGTTAAATAAAGGGTTCAGTTCAGAATTCCCTGTAGGTTACCCAGATTGATATACACCTGATGTAGGCTGGAGAGCAGAATGCCTGAAACATTGTAATAACAGCAACAAAGATGAAGACAGTCATTTGAATGCAAATAAGGATCTTGAAATTGAAAAAAAAAAATGTATCACCTTCAAACTACTATTCTGTCAATTGTTGCTTTGATACAAAAAAAAAAAAAAAAAGTTACAGACAAGAACATGAACAAAATCTCTGGCAGCCACTGTTTACAAGATACTTTTAAAAAATGCAGTGTGTCCAGCTTCTGCTTTATTCAGAAGTGTATTATTAATGTAAATAAGATATGAGCACAAGAAGTCAGAATTTGTGCAAACCAAAATGCATATATTTATTACATTCATTTAATGACTCAGTAAGGGATTGTATTGAAGAGAAAGCAAATGATGTTGATGATGAAAAAAAAAAGACTGCAAACAAAAAATTAATTACCTTCTAATTGGTATAGCAGTTAAAAATATATCTCTTAAAGAATATGACGAAATAAGGAAATTGCAAAAAAATAAGGCACTTTAGACCTCTACTGTTTAAGCTATAATAATTGTATCTCGAGGTGAGATTTAAAATTTTTTAAAACAGATTTTCTGTTCTTTTACATACCATATTATTTGTTAATGAAATTAGAAACTGGGTCTTGCATTTTTTGACATCCCTAAGTTTTTGTCAATGGCTATAAAGGCCAAGGGAAACAAGAGCAGGTTCAGCAAACTTCTATAATTTTAATAAAAGGTTAACACAAACTATTCCTGTATGCTCTGTAAGATAGTGTAGAAAGGCAAGGGATAACTTTGAAGGAGGCATTGAAAGCTAAGTACAAGAGCTATATTTTTTTTTTTTTTATCATTGTTCATTTCCCTGTTTTGTGAGGTAGCACCTAATATTGTGCAATAATATCACTTTACATCAACATCTTGCTTAAGGTTCGATAAGTAGTTGTCGGGGGGGGGATCACCTACCGTCTACAGTCTTGCCTATTCTACTTTGCAAGAGAAAATGTATTTATTTATTAATTATTTCCCTTTATGAAAAAAAATGCAATAATAATAGATAAATATGAGACACAAAGAAAATGATTTGAAAAAATGTATAAAATGCATTCAATATTTTGAGATATATATATATATATATATATATAACTGAGCAAAAATCTAACTCTGGCTTGCTTCCACTTTTGGTGTTAGTACTCTGGTCATGCTGAACGGGCACTCTGCTTGCTACGATAGTGGCAGGCAGGTCATACTGTTGCATATTAGTACCTGATTAGAAATAATCGTGGCAAAGTAATAGCGTCATTTTCAGGGAAGGAGGGAGTGAACAAGTGAAAGAGAGAGAAAGAGAGATCGTATTGTATTGTATTGTGTGTGTGTGTGTGCCTTGACAGGGCTTGTGCCTTCAGTGGATGCAAGCAAGCGTTGTGGAGTGTGTAGCCTGTCAACATCGAGTGTGAGACGAAAGATGTAAAGCCGACGGTATAGTTAAGATAAACAAAATATTGATTTAGAAGTCGGTGGCCCGGTTGTAGGAATGGTGAGGCCCTGCATGCAGAATCGCTCGTACACAGCATAAATTTACGTGGCAAAGAGAAATGCTTGGTCAGATAATTTAGTTTAATAATATTTTTTTTTTGTTTTCCTTTCTTCTATTCTTTATCATCTTTTGTCATTATTATTAATATTTTCTTTTTTTATGCATGTGTGTTCGTGTGTGCTTTCAAAAAGAGTAGGTGCTGGCATTGATGTTGTTTGAGACTGATGGTGCACGCGCATGTCCTAGATATTATTATTTCTGAAAACACAAGCTACAAGAGGAAATTAGTATCATCATTGTCATCATCATCACTATTAATGTCATCCTAATTATTATTCCACAAGTGTAATACCCCAAAAAATGATAAGATAATTTATGTACTGATTAATTTTACAAATACATAAGACAGGGTGCTGAAAACTTCTTAGCCTGACACATATCTTAAAATTTGACCAGTTTTTTGGGTTTTGGAACGGCTTATATTTTAATATAAAATTTTTTTTATTGAAATAATTATTTTTAAGGGTGATATATATTTTTTAAACTGTCTGATTCTATGACTTTAACCTTATCTCCACATTCTTTCATATGTGGATTTAACTTAGTCTAACAACTTGTTCAAAGCAGAGCTAGATACAGTTTTTGGCTGTGGCTAAATACAGGCTGTCAAAGGATAAATATTTGAAATATCCCCCAGATATTGAAAAAATATTTTAGTTTAATTTTTCTTCTATTTATCAAACAATTTATTGTAAAAAAAAAAAAAATTCCAAACAGCAAAAGATTTAAAACTTCCAAGTGATGGCTGTCATGTTAAAATGTATTCAAAATTTAAAGAACATACTTTAATTGTTTTGAATGAGTTTAATACATTATTTTTTGTTATGGATAAAAATATAAGTATCGATTTCAAGCAATTCTTTTATATTTGTCAAGTCTTTTAAGTTATATGGGCGATCATAGCACTCCACAGCTTCCATTCTCTTATTGCTCAGAGTAAATTTTGACTCTTTACTATTCTTTTTTAACTCATTTCTGACTTCATCCACAAAAGCTTGTGAAGTATGTCACTTGTTGTTTCGCTTTGCTTCTCTTACCTCCAGTATGGTCTGTGAATCTTAAATTCTCTAAGCCTTCTTTCCTTAATGTATGTCCTAGAAATTTTAACTGTTTTCTTCTAATAAATATCAATTTTATTGTTGTCCTTATTGCCTTTAAGACTTCTTAATTGGTCAAATATTCTGTCTATACTATTCATCAATAGAACTACATATCTATTTATTATATAGTAGTCCAGAAATCTTTTCTTTTTGTCTAACAATACTCACTAACTTTCATTCATTCTAATGATTCTGTATCTAACAGGTCAGATTTATTAAAGAAATCCACCAAAACAGTTACTCTGATGATTACATATAACAGGTGGGATTTATTAAACAAATCCCTCAACACTTCCATTAACTCTGATAATTACATATATACCAGAATTCATTAAACAATTCATTAAAATTTTTATTCTCTTTAATGATTACATATATAATAGATAGGATTTAATAAACAAATCCATCATTTTTTGGATTTCATCAGAAGGGTCACAGATTTTGGGGGGAGATATTTGTTGGTGCCTTTCTTGAGGTAAATATTCATTGTTCCAACAATTACAGGAATAGTCTGTGGTTTCAAGTACAACATTTAAACATTTACTTAATTATTTGTAGCAATATAAGCATTAGTAATGTTGTTGTTACTGCTATTATTATTATTATTATTTCTGCTTCTTCATCTTTTCATTTATCATTATTTTCACCTGAGGCCTCAGATAAATGCTAGACACATGTACTTTCCTTAAAACAATTTTAAAATCTCTGTAGCATGTTATTGTGAAATATTAGTATAATATTTGAACCATAAAAACTACTATTAATAAAAAAGAGTAATTAGTGGCAGCTTCAGCAAAGAAAGACCAAGCTTAGCAACCAAATTTAACATAAAAGACTCTTTATCCTTTAGAACACAAATATATGCAAGCCAATTTTAGAATGATCTAGCTGTTACAATAAAGAATATTATTGATAAACAATTGAGAAGAAAGATAATCATTACTTTTGGTTGAAATAAAAAATATTGTATTTACATTGAAATTAATGACCTAAATCCTTTGCAGCCAATTAGCATTTGCAACTCTTTTGAATTATAATATAGTTGCATATTTTGCCAAAGTAAAATAAACAATACAAGAGTATTTTTTTTTTATAAGTGCAGTAAATCCCAGAGTTGACATGCTACAATTCAAAGAGAATTTCTATTTCACATAAATGGTCAACAATCACATTACAAATGTTTGGGTTAGGTTTGTGAATTTTATGACATATCAACCTCTCTTGGATTATTTAATGTCAAATTTGTTTTTATTATTATACTTGTGTCTATAGATTAACATCGGTTGTGTTTATATTGGAGATGGCATAATCAATCCATGCTACAAATTGGATCTCTTTCAATCACCAAAGTTAAGTCAGTACTTGTATGGGAGACCTCTTCAGAACACCAAGTACTTCAAGCAACCTTGTAAAATCTGAAATGTTTTGATTTTAAATGACCCACAAAGGGTTGATAATCCCATAAAAAAAAAAACAAATCAGTCAATCTATATTTGAGTTTGTCAGTAAACACTACTGTGTTTATACTTGAGTTTATAGGTAAAAATTGGTGTCATGTTAATACCTGAGTCTATAAGTAAACATAGGTAGTATTTATACCTAAATCTACAAGTAAATATTGGTTGAAACAGTGGTTATGTTTATATTTGTCTCTATACATAAACTTTGGTTGTGTTTATACTTGAGTCTATAGATAAGCACTGATGTCATGTTTATGCTTGGGTGTGTGGGTAAACGTTGGTTGTCCATACCAGATTCTGCAAGATTCTTCAGTAGGCAGTCCCTTTTGGAGTGGTCCTAACTCTTGGTACAGCAAAGTATTTCTTGCATACAAGTGACCTGTAGCTCAAGGGATGTCAAATGTCCCCACAGTTTCAGTAACGAAATGTCACCCACTCCTCTGTTTGCACTCCAGTAACATCAAGGTACAGTGGCCTCACCTATCGTTACTTTTACATACTGCTATCCCAAGACAGTGTAACAGACCATCTATTTCAACAGTGAAACGGAGTATAGGTTGGTCAAAAATTTACAAGAAAGTAATTAAAGAAAAGAGAATAGAATGATTTGGGAGAAAAGACAGGAAATGATAGTGCCTTCTAACGACCTCTTGGCAAAACTGGCAAAGCTATGTGGAGATAATCCACAAGCTTTTCATTTTTATCACTTGATTTTCTGTGTTAACTCAAAAAAGTATTCACTTATTCAACTGAATCAATGTGAAAATTTAAGTCAGAGATCAATTTTAAGCATCATGTTTATTCAAGTAAAAGAAATGCAAATTTCTATGGTTGATTATCATTATGAATATTTTTAATATCATTTTCTTTTATGCTGTAACAGATCATTTTGGAAATAAATTATTTTTGTAATTGGACATGAGCATTTTTTTTAAATTGATGATAAAATTAAAGGCAGTGATTTGACAGCAATTACTGACTGAAAAAGTTTTTTGAATGCACAGATGTATACACATATACACACACAAATATATATATATATATATATATATATATATATATATATATATATAACATCTAAAGAATTAATGGATTTATTTTTAATCCAACATTTTTATTATGTTAAAAGTTATTATAATGGATACTTCATATTTGAAATAGACACCTGCTTTTTATTAAACAGTATGCATTACGTCTATCAGCTTTTGCATTCAAGAAATTAAAGTAAAAAAATGTATCACCCATTAAACAAGTCCATGGATAATTGAATGAGAAAATGGAAAAAAAAATCTCTTTGTGACATGTTTTGTTCCCAGAAGGAACTTCTTCAGACTAATGAAATTTTTATTGATGTAACCAGTTTTATATATAAGCAATGGTGCTGGGTGGAATGCAGTTTTGATGAAAAGAGAAAGTAATTTATTAATGGAGATCCATATTGAAAGAAGCACTAAGTTTTGAATTCTTTACAGTAAATTTATGTCTACGATCATATCTCATTACATCCTTGAACTACTGCTGCTATGATACAAGATAAATAAAAACAATATTGATAAACAAACAAAAAGAAAAGCTCTAAGAAGCTGAATGAGATGAGCTCAGTTAAACATCTTGAGATATCAGCTCAGCATCTCTTGATCTTTAATATTTTAAGGTAAACTGTAATTGGCATTTGTGAGCCCTGTGGGCTGGGACTTCAGAATATGCTGACTGCACCTCTGCAGAGGGGTAAGACCCTCTCAAATGAGGCATCCTAGGTAAGACAATAAACTACATCCACGTCCTGGGTAAGACAAGAAAATACATCTAACAGCAAAGCATCTGATCAAGAGGTTTTTTAGGAGCGTGTAACCACCTCTTAATTGCTGGTGTTCCCAGCTCCACCCTGACCTGTAGTGGTAGCATCTGTTAGGGTCCTAGCTATGAGCAAATGGTTTACCCCAAACTGGGTTCAAACCACTATGAAAGTGTAAAAATAGGTTTTAGTACCAGCAATGAATTTTTGAAGAAAAAAAATTATTGCCAGCAATACATTCTTGAAAAAAAAAAAAAAGCCTGCCTGAATGTTATCCTTCTGTTGTTGGAGAGTCTAAGGCTTGTTGACATAAACCTTTTCTTTGGAATATTTGCATAGGAAGAACATAGTAGGCAGTTTATGCTGCAGTCATGAGAAATTATTCTTTTATCTTTGATGCTGGATTGTGGCCCTTGTCATATGAAATGTTGTCCGATCTTTTTGTATGGAAACAGGTTGATGTATTCAAAAATTCATTTAAGTGACATTTTTATGTGATTATATTTCCAAAGCCTCCATTATAAAATACCTGAAAGAAAACTAAACAAAATTAATAAACAAAAAAGTTATTAAACTTTGAAACCCCATAGTAACTTTTTCAACACCCTGTGTGTGTGTGTGTGTGTATATATATATATATATATATATATATGTGTGTGTGTATGTATGTGAATAAAAAGAGACGAGAAAAAACTATTCTTAGCCAACATACTTTCATTCTTTGAGGAACTTTATCAAGGCAATGAATAGTTTTTCCTCTTGTCTTTTATTCATTTTGTTCCTTTATACATACACTCTATCTGAAAATAATTTATATATATATATATATATATATACACACACACACACAAACACATATATATTAATAAAGCCACAGGGTTAGTGATTATGTTACCTGGACTTGTTGACAGTAATGTACTTCACATATTCTGTTCTTTATAATACATGCATAGCTATGATAAAGTTTAATATCTAAATTAGGCACATTAAGAGAATAACAAGAATCAATAAAAATAAAATAGAAAAATTGTAACAATATACTGGAATAAAAGTTACAAGACAAACAGAATTGTTTCTTTATTTAAGTTGTTTAATATACATTGTATAAAGTTATTCTTAAGTTCAAAGAGCTGGGAGATGTTTCGACAGATGACAGAGAATGTGATACCAAAATCAAAATTAAGATAGCAAAAAATACCTTCCAAAAACTAAAAGTATTAAGAAACAGGAAAATTTCATTAGAAACAAAGAAAAAAAAGCACTGAACTATGTAATATTAATTTTCCTGTACAGGAGAATCAGAGACAATTTCCTCACAGAGGAAAAGAAGATATATGGCCATAGAGTTGTGATTCTTCAGAAGGATGCTAAGAATGCCATGGATGGAGCATGTAAGCAACAAGGAAAATTTATGGAAAATAGAATCAGAAAGTGACAGTTGAAGATTCTGGGAGATCTAATTAGAAAATCTAAAATTCACAGGACATTGAAGGCAAGTGTGAGAGAGGAAAACACTAAAGAATCTAAATATCAAGCTTTTGTAAATGGTTGGCAGAACAGGAGTGGGAGGAATAATAAAAAGACAAACATTGCAAAGAGATATATAAGATAGGAAGTTGTGGAGAGCCATAATCACCAACATACTGAAGTGACATGGTGCATAAAAGAACGCAGAAGATTTTTTTTTTACTGAAGATCTGAACAACTAAGTCTTTGAATTATTATTTCATTCTTATTAAGCTGCAATCCTTGATGTTTTTATTTAAAGAAATCACTTTCTGGTTTCTCCTTGGATTTTCTAAATTGTCTGCACCTTGGATATAAGATTAAATAAAAGTTAGCCATTTTATTTCAATACTGTCAAAAATGTCTCTGCCACAATAAAATGATAAATAAAAACAATAAACTACATCCACATAACTCTAGCAAAGTAACTCTATTTAACTTTTCTATCCACTGGTACTGTCTATCATTATTAGTGGTAACAAAAGCAATGGTTTGGTGATATTGCAAGGTGGGTCAGTGGGTAAAAGTGCTTTTTAAGTGATTTTTACTTTACCTGGTGGTTGTGAGTTCAATCCTGGAGTCAGAAAACATTCACTCCTGCTTCACCATGTAAAATCTCGTTTGGGGGTGAAGTTCATAATAAAGAAGAACATATTAGATTTAAGGCTTTAGATTTCTCCTAACCATTTGGGCCTTGAGACAGTGGCCCAGTGGGTAAAGTGGTTAGCCTCATATATCCTCCTGTAGTTGTGAGTTCAATCCTTGGGGTAAGTAGTAAGGATATAGTCCAGGAGATAGCAAAAAAAGTTGGTATTAACATGAGGAGAAATATCTGAGAAGATTGAAGATGGGTAAAACTTTTCTTTTAAATTTATAATAGCAAGTTCAAATAAAATAGTGTTATTAAGCTAAAGACAATATTTATTAGTTACTAACAAATCTCAGTACTAAATATAAATTACTTCACTACCTCTCACAAGTATTGAACTAACAACTTCTATCAAACCAGCAAAGTAACAATGTTTAACCTTTCTATCCACTAGACCAAACTCTACAACCAAGCAAGCTTAAAATTTAGAAGCTTTAAACTAATTTCTGTTCATTGCTATAATTTAATATTTAAGATTATAAAAATTCTCAAATTACTGTACTTACAGAGCATAGCCAAATGGATAAACATGCTAGTTTAGTTTAATTCCAAACTTTGGTAAAACTAGTTCTGAGTTCAATCCTGGCTCAAGTGAGGTTTGATAAATCCTCTCTTCATTTTTTTTAAAAAATATATTTATAGATCAAAGTAGATTTTGAGTTTTAAATATTTATTTTCCTCTTCTTCCAATTACATAGCACCTACCACTAATTCCCCCAGGGAATTGGCATGTCATCACAAAAGTTCAGGTTTAAGTCAGTAATCACTATCCAACCTCTTTGTTTTTCTTTTCAAGTTAGTTTGTTAATGGATTTATAACATATCAACCCATGTTCTGTCATTTAATGTTGAAATCTGATTTTTAAAAAAAAATTTTTTCTATCTTTTTTCATTATTAATATTATTATTATTACTACTACTACAAGTATGTCTATAGACAGACATAGACAAACTTGAGTCAAAAGTTAGACATGGATCATCCATACTGAAGTTTGAAAGCCTCTATCTGGTAGATGCCATTTTTGTTGCAGAGAATATCATGCAGATGATGCAGTTAATGTATTCTCAGCCCCACTGACAGGATGATGGGTTCTGGAGGAAATATGAGCATCTTATATACTGAGAAATCGAATCTTTCTCATATGAAGTATTGCCAATCATTATTAATTGACTGAACCATAGAAATTCTAAGTCTTGCCAACTAAGTTTATCTATTATTTCATGTCTGTCCTTTTTACTCACCTTTTGCCTGTATCTTCTTAGTCTTTTCCCTTATCCCAACCAATATTTAATGCATATTTTATCTAAACTAGCTTGACTAGTGGGAATTAAATGAGTTTTAACTAAGATTATCTGTTACATGACAGTTAACAATAAAGATTAGTGATTATTTTATACCTCTGCTCTTCTATCACTTTTTAAAATCTAAATCTTATGCAAACATGAATTAGTTTCATATCCAAAAAAGGTGTCAGTTTTTCTATTGCATCCTCTTTTTTTTATCTTCCTTTTGATCTACCTCACCTGAAAGAAGTTTTCTTTTTTCCATCCATATCCACTTTTCAATCTTTTATTGTCTTATTATAGCACTGCAACAAGCTCTTTAGTATCTCTCTTTTGCCTGTCCCTTTCTTCACCACCTCCCTCTCTCTTTCTCTCATATATATATATGTGTGTGTGTGTGTGTGTGTGTGTATGCATACATGTATAATTCAAAGATTTAAAATAAGTGATTTTATATATTATAATTTTAATATTTTATTTTTACCATAAGAACTTAAATATGATTTTTTTTTATTTATGATGATTTAGCTTGACATTTATTCAAAGTATATAATATAAAATAATTTAATAAGTAAACATTTAAATAAGCCTTTACTTAATAAAGTAGCTAACCAATAATTTTTTAATGTTTGTTTTGTTTTCTGCATTAACATAATACCTTTCTTGTGGTGAAGCTATATATATATATATATATATAATATTTAGTTTTTCAATTATTGTAATATCATCAGTTAATATATTTAATAAGCATTTATAAATATATATTCTGTCAATAATACAATATACTAATACTGTAATAATAATAATAATATATAATTACCTCACCATGCAGTTTCACCCCTTGGATCTTCAGAACTGCAATAGTGTGTTGAGGTATTTATATCTTTTTAAGATAGATGTTATTTTAGGTTTTTAGCAATTTGAAATCAGTGAGAACAAATCAATTTTGTGGTATATTCAGTCCTGTCATTGAATTATGTGAGTGAAGATATTTTATATATATATATATATATATAAGGAAAATTACTGATAAAATAGAAAAAATTTTGTGTGACATGTTTTGGCCTTTAGGACTTTACATTTATGTAACTGCACATGCACACAGAGGAGAGAGAGGATGCTGAAATTTTAAATTTAAATAATTTTTTTTCATGTGTTTAGATATATAGTCAAACTGATTTCATTTAGTTTCTTTTTGTTATTAAGTCTCCCACATTGTGATAATAGAAGATCTGCGAAAAAGTGAAATGTTGTAAAAACCTGGATGCAAATTTACTGTGGATGATCTAACAATTAAAGCACTTTCTATACATTTTCGTTTTATTAAATTACTCTTAATTCTTTAATTAAAGTTTGAGAACCCACTAATTAACTCATAGCTAGAGGGAGATTTATGCCTTTCCCAAGAGCACTTGCACAAAAGTGAATGCAGCAGACTTGCCCAGGAGTTGAACTCTGCTCCCCATGTTAATTCCATTTGTCACACCAATATCACTTACACTATATACTATTTATACATTAGGTACAAGAAGTTCAACCTAAGAATAATTACCACTAATAATACTAATGTATATAGACTGAGCAAATTTGAATTTCAGCAATCAGTTGGTTTTTGTAGCCTTATCAGTAAAGTAGCTGCTCTTTTTGGGGATAAGAAATATAAGCTCAAATTTCAATCACAATGAGCTGAGAGTTTTGATTTACGGCAAAAGATGAAACATACTTATCAAAAGTGAAAATTAACTTGCATATGCAAATGGTGTCAGCAGGAATTTAAATGTAAAAGTCAACTTCATTGATTTTTTTTTTATGCTTTATGCCTTTTCAAAACGGAAACAGATGGATAGCATGTAATAATGTCTATGTGTAAGACCACTTAAGAACAGTTTGATAGTTCTTTATGGAAATTGATTATGATTAGTCACAGGGATTTTTAATTTAATTTTGATTTTGTTCTGAGTTTTTTCATATCTTCTCTCTGTCATGTCCCTTCAGGTAGTAGGAAATCATGGCTTTTCACAACTTTCTATCTTTTGTAGCTCCAAGCTTCTTACTATCTCTCTCAGTCCATGTTCTGCTATTTTGCTGGTATACTGTTCACAAACTGAAGAACTGGTTTATGACAGTGCAGAAAATGTACACTTTCTGACCAAAATATTTTTGCAATTGCTTTGTTTTCTAAATGTTTTCACATTATAATTCCCGTAACCCACTAGGGTCATAGGGACACCATAGCTATTGAAGCCATAGTAGCCTGGTGTGTCTAGGGCAAGATAGTCTGATAGAACCCAGCCCTCATCAGGATGGTTTTGAATTCAGAGTTTTCCTTCTAGACCGGTTGACACCTTAAGGCAAGAGATTCCAGTCAACCCTGCTATTTAATCTATAGCAGAGAGGAGGAGGAGGAGAAATGGACTTACACTGGACATTTGTTTGAAAGTGAATTAACAAACTCGGCCAGAATTCAAACTTGGCTTGCCAATTTTCTTCCTGAGTTGCTAACCATTACACTACCCAAGGATCCTTTTTCTAGAAGTAATCAAAGTAAAACTCATTTATACAGAGGAGCAGGCCAGGGGAACCTGGGCAGATCAAACAAAAATGTCTGGTTGAAATTAATTCAGGCATCACAAGAAAAAAGAATCTTGGATACACTGACATTTATGTGCAAAACACACACACACACACACACACACACACACACACACACCCCATAGAGATGCATGCATTCATTTTCATATTACTTTGTTATGCTACAGAAGATTAATTTGGTCTGATGGCTGGACAAAAAGCAAATAATTAATTATATTTAAAGCAACAATTGTGTTTACTGAAAGGGCAGAAATTGATTGGCTCACTGGAATCGGGAACAAAAATAGTTTCTGGACTCATGAAATCAGGAGCCTGATTGAAGCAGAATTGAGACAAAGGATTCAGAATTGTGTTGATCACAGTGATTCCAAAACCAATGGTCATGACCCAAATGAAGGTCACAAGGATACTCCTGAAGGTCATGTAATGGTTTAGAAAAATAAAATAAAAACTGTTAAAAATGAAAAAATTGTGCAATTGTATAAAAAATAACATAACACTGAAAATAATCTAACAGGATAAATGTGTAATCATAAAAGTAGGTGAATTCCTGTCCTCTAGTCTGTTTACATCCAAAACTTGTATACTGAGGAAACTCAAGCTCCTGACATAATCGCAGTATCATTTCTTAGACTCTACTGACATTACTGTCTTTGAGGCTTGATGCCCTGTGATATACAAGTGATAGATTTACATGAAGTCAAAACTTTCATTTTCTTTGATTAAGAAATATCTGGATTTATTGATTATTAAATTCAATTTAACTGAAACAAAAGAAAAAAGCCAAAATTAGTTTTCCACCCTGAGGAGATCACCAGGCTAAATAATTTGGGAAAGAATCATTTATTACAACTATTGATAATGTTTTTTTTTTTTAAAGAGAAAAGAGATTATTCATAACTTCCCTTCTCATCATTCCTAACAAGCTCATAAATATATATATATGGTAGCTATTTATAAATGTAACAAAGGGTGAAGTTTAGTAAGAACCATAAATGTGTTGATATGGTTACAAGCAAAAACTGTCAAATTCCTGTGGCCTGTATGAAAAGGCAAGAAGGTGACCCATATAACACACCTCATCAGTGCAATATGGAGGTACTGCCTCACAGTTGGAATATCTCTATTTTTCTTTTTCTATCAATGAGAAAATGAGTATGCTTATAGAGAGAGAGTGAGAGACAGAGAGAGTGAGTGTATGTTCATGTCTCTATTTAGAAAACTGAGATAGTGTTTAATATCAGTGTTATGATTTGGTAGGAATTAGTCCAAAGATATCAGAATAAAAAAAAAACATGATACTATACCCATTGATATATTTGTTTCATATACCAACTTGCCCAGTGTTTCTCATAAAATCACTCCAGGAAATAAAACTCATTCTCTTGTAATTTTTATTTTCATTCCAAAAGTTCACTGAATTTTTGGGTTGCAACTTCTGAAAATTTATGTTGGACATATATATTTTTTTTTTAATACCGTGTCTTAAAGGAACATGAGTTGGTCATAAATCCCTTCAGATTCCTTTTTTTTATCATCTATGAATTGCCATAACTTCTTGGGAAAGTGGTTTTCTATTGCTTTCTCTACACTTTTAAATTCAGAATTTTCTTTCTCTTGCTACTAGGGCTAAAACACCCAGTCTACCCTCCTATTTAATATATAACTGGGAGAAGAGACAGATTTCTGTTTTCCCAAGGGCATTATTACATAAGTAAATACAAAATACTAGCCTGGAATTTATTGATTCCACATTCTGCATCATTAACCATTATACTACCCATGCATCTTAGCTGTATAGATAATAGTATTTACTCAATTATGTTTAGTCTAACACAAATCCAGGAGTATAGGACACCCTGTAAGAATCAAACTCATTACACAGAAGTAATGGTCTACTCAGGAAGCTTGCTGTTACAATATAGTAACGGTTGTTCCTCCTCTATCTCTCACACACACACACACACACACATTAATAAATTTGGTTGAAGAATGACAAAGGTTTTTTGTTTAAGATTGTTTTTTCTCTAGTCCAAATATTTTCTTTTTGTTTCTAGGGAGAATTTACATATAAACTGTCAACTGTCTTCTAGGTGCTTTTATGTTTCATAAGTTAGAATCAATGAATTTTTTTATGGGTTGACGGTTTTCAGGTGTCACATGAAGATAGAAAAACTCTTGTTCACTTCCATGTGGAGTGATTTCAATAGAAGTTTGAAATGCCTAGTGGGATATGGGAAACAGTTGTTAACTTAATAAATGAATCAATTAATGTTTATTTTCCCCAAACCTTTGATAACAGGCCATATATTTCTGGACATCTTATCTATCGTTTCCTGACTATAACTATGATAGATAGATGGATAAACTGATATGAACAGACTAAGATAGCTAGATAGATAGATTGATTGATTGATTGATTGATTTGGTTCATTGTGTGCAGTCACCTGCCTCTGCTGTGGCTGCCAGTGCAGAAAACTCATTTTCTCAGTTTTTCTTGAAGGTAATGGTCATGCTACCTTGCATTTTCCATCCTGATCCTATACTTCACACATTTGATTATGCTAGCAAGGCTAAACCAGTAGTAATATTCTCAACCTTGTTGGTTTTATCACTATTTTGTATGGTCCATTCTTCAGCCTTCCTCAGGTATACCATTCATTCAATCATTTGAATCCTTGGAATTTTCTATTGAAACTAAATCTCGCGATATAAATGAATTACATAAGCTTTTCAATGCCATCATGAAACATTAAAATGGCTATTTTTTTCAGTTGTGGTGAATATTATGACAATGAGTGTAATAGAGAGAGAGAGGTTTGTGAAAGTGCTCCCTCTCCTACATTCTTCTGTCAACTATCATGATATGAGTTATGAAACAATTTTTTTTGAAAGATATCTAGTAAGTGGAAATGGTTGCAGAGTTGATTCAGGTCTTCCCAAAGGGTATTAATCCAGAGTGAATATTAACAATCTCAGCCAAAATTCAAATTTGGTTCTCTAATTTCTAACTTTTATGTATGTGCCTCCATGAAAACACTAAAAAATCAGAATACCGTGATGAAAACATAGTTTTATTGCCAAAATCATTATGTTATTAAGAGGAAGTATTTTTTGATTATTTGAATTTTTTACTCCTTTTTAGAAAATTCAAAATTTTGATTAAAAAACTTTTTTTTTTATGTTAGTGCTTCTACTAACTTTTAACATAGCAAATTTTGGCCTCTTTTTTGCAGTGACAGACACTTTAATTTGGAAATTCTTGCAAAAATCAAATAATCATCAGATTTTAATAAAATTTTTAGAACTTATTCACAAATGAATGAAATTATTTTTTATTTTTTTTATTAGAAAACCTTGGTAAGAATATTTTTTTGCATGTGTTTCAGTCCCTTACATATTTTTATGAAAACTTGAGAAATTCAATGAGATAATTTTTAGGGACTATATTAGTTAAAGGCAGAATTCTTTGAGGAATTTAGATCATCATTTTTTTTTTTTTCAAAATCGGATCTGGTCTTACCAAAAAAACTGTTTGGAATCAAAAAATAAAAATGTAATAAAACTGACGCATTGTTTTATTAGAGAAGCTTTTAATTACTTTTATGAATAATATATATTCAAAACAATATTGTCTGAAGAAAAAATTTTTTTGATAAAAAATGAATTATTTCAAGATTTGTTTTCAGTTTTTTACAATTTTAAATTAAATAATTTATAAAGTTTTAAAATTTTTAAAATTAATTTTGAATGTGATAATTCTTATGAAATATTGTTATTAAGTACAATTATATTTACTAAACATATATTGTAAAGCTTATTACAATCTGACAATCCTGAATATTTTTAAAAGAATTTCAACTTGTTTTTGTATGTGTGATTATGAGCAGAATTTCTGAAGTATGGATGTACAAACTTATAAATGTATCATTAAAAGGTCATGTGTTTTAAGGGTTGTACCCCTCCCCCTTATGGAAAAACAAAAAAAATTTATAATCTACTCCACCATACCTAACTATGAACACATTCAACTGTCAATTGACTGTTAATAAATCAATTAACACATCAGAAAAACAAGACCTCATTTAAAAAATATTACATTATATCATGGAGGTACATACATAATATTTACATTATTCGGATTATTGTCCTCATCTTTGTCGCCATATTTCTTCTTGTTTGGAATTTCAAACTGAACCCTTTATTTCGCTCACTGGGGTAGACTGTTCTAGTTCCACATGCCATGTTTGATGGATATCAGTTATCTCCTGCTAATTTCCCTCTTAAGTTCTCTTAACCAGGTATTGAACTCACACTCTTTGGTTCCTGTCACTGGATCTAACCAACACCTTTATCCACTTGAGGACATCTGGGTATGAATTTCTGGGTATTATAAATCTAATGTCCTCAGCAACCATTTTTACCAGTGCTCATATTGCAATTTTGCTGTTATCATTTCATGTTTTTACCAGAGCTCATATTGCAATTTTGCTGTTATCATTTCATGTTTTTACCAGAGCTCATATTGCAACTTTGTTGTTATCATTGCTTTTCTCTGGTACTCCTTATTATTACTGGTTTCTGATATTGTATTTATTTCTATGCTTGGTCGGCTCAGGAGATTTCTGTGGCCTAGCATATGTGCTGATTCCTTAAGTTTACGAGTTTTCCAATGATATTCTTTGTCTATGATCTCAACATGATCCCACAGAGGGTGGTGATCTCCCTTCTCTCTCCATTGTATTTTCTCTGATATCCCCTTCATATAAGGCAGGCAGACTGTTTTCTGAGTGTTGTTGTCCTCCTCCTCCTCTTGTACCCGCCTATCCCAGTTTTTTGGGGCTGCTGCCATGTACCCAGGGTAGTTGTTACATTGTAGGGTACTACTTATACTGACCAATTCTTTATCTAACATCTCTGGGTCGCCACTTATGACTTTTGCTCGTTGTTGTAAGCAACAGATGATCCCTTTCTTTACACTGTATGGATGGTGAGAGTTGAAATTGAGGTACTGTCCGGTGAATGTCGGTTTATGGTATAAACCCATGCTCTGTTTGAGATATTACAACATCCAGGAATGGCAGTGTGTTGTTACTCTCTTTCTCCATTGTGAACTGTATCGAAGGTCTTATTGAGTTCACATAGTCCAGTAGAACCTGAACATCTTCCTGGCGTGGCCAGAGTATGAAGGTGTCATCTACGTACCTTAACCATATAGTTGGCTTTAGCGATATAGATTCTAATGCAATTTCCTCAAAGTATTCCATGTATATATTCGCCATTGCTGGTGATAATGACAAGCCCATTGCTAAGCCCTCATCCTGTCGATATATGTGTGATCCCATTCCGAAGTGTGTTGTTTGTGTACAGAAAGTCAACATCTCCATCAGATTATCTATTGGAATACTGGTCCGTTCTTCTAAGGAAGAGTCAGAGGCCAATCTGTCTCTGACTGCTGAGAGTGCCTCCTCCGTGGGTACCTTGGTGAACAAACTCACCACGTCCAAGTTCACCATCTGGTTGGATAGGATGGGAGCATCTTTGATTATTTCCACGAAGTGGGCGGAGTTTCGGACATATGAAGGAGACTTTCCAATCAATGGGTCAATTATATATACAAGTAAGCGACTCAGAGGGTGGCACACAGAGCGTTGGCAGCTAACAATCAGCCTGAGCAGAATACCATCTTTGTGAATCTTAGGGAGACCGTATATGTGAGGTAGCTTGGTGTAACACTGCGATAACTGCCTATACGTCTTAGGTACGAAGTTATCCTTGTTCTTGATTAGGATCTGTGACAGTTTGCGTTCCATTTTCATAGTTGGATCCTTTTTCACTTTGCTGTAGCTACCATTGCTAATGAGGTCTTCCAGTTTTCTTGTATAATCTGATTTGTCTATCACTACAGTCACATTACCTTTGTCAGCCGGTAGTATGATGATGTTTTCATTCCTCTGTAGGGATCCAATTGCCAGCCTCTCCAGTTTTGTTGTTAGAACTGGGCAGCTTGGCTCTCTCCAAGGTCTGTCTTACTTTCCATCTCAGTTCATCTGCCTGAGCCTGAGGGATGTTCAAGTCCACCTCTTGACTCTGGTAATGATGTCCAAGTACGGCACCCGCCTGATGGTTGTGGTGAGGTTGAGACCCTTATTCAGGCAGTGGAGAACTTTCAGAGGGAAATTAGCAGGAGATAACTGATAAACTGACATCCATCAAACATGGCACGTGTAACTAGAACAGTCAACCCCAGTGAGCGAAATAAAGGGTTCGGTTCGAAATTCCAAACACCTGAAGAAGGCCAGAGTGTAAAACGGCCGAAACGTTGTGATAAACATGGTGACAAAGATGAGGACAATAGTCCGAATAATGTAAATAATGTACATAATACCTCATCTCAGAAATATAGACAGACTCTAAAAAAATATTTGTATACAACATTTGATGCTGTAATATTTATTTCAAATCAGATTAATTTAACTTGAAATTTGCTAATTTTTCTCAAATAATGTTTCAGAAATATATATATTATTTTGCAAGATTTTTAAAACTGAGAATTAACTTTTGTTTACAAATGTATCAAAAATTGCCATTTTGATCCATTTTAATGAAAAAGAAAATCAATTCCAATCAATTTAATTTCTGTTTGAAATACACCAAAGAGAATATTGTTTACTGGAAATAGTAAATTTTAAATCTTTTAGTTTTCAATTAAAGTTAAAATGAAAGCTTTAAAAAAGCTTTTTCATTTTTAAAAATCCATTTTAAACCTTATGTATACCAAATTAGTGGAGGTATCTACTTTTATGCTACTTTGTAGTTTCTATACTGTTCTATATCTAGCACATCTAATGATGAAACCAAATTTAAATCAGTAGAGATTAAATAATATGATAATGATATCAACCATTTTATTAACTATTTAATCACTTTGCTGTGTTGATGATATTCATAAGCAAATATTTTTGAAGACAACAAAAACTTTTCTAATTTCTGTTAATTTGATATTGCTTCATATGCTGTATATGTTAGCCCAAAACTGAAGATAACATTTTTTTTCACTTGTGAGTTTTCCTGTGTTGATTATTTTCTTCACACAGCATAAAATGTTGATCTGATATCATGATAAAAAGTCTATCCACAGTCCTGTTTTTTTCTTTGTAGAAAGCTAATGAACGAGAGATGTAGTTCAATGGTTACAGCAAATGATATTAAGACACATCTAGAAAAAGTTGTCTTCTAACTTCAATTTTGAAAAAAAAATTTTTTTTGCTGGGCTATTAGTCTCATAAAACCCAGGGAAAAGATACTGAAATATTAAAAAAAATAGTTTAATATCTGAGTTACTACCCTTGTTTTTGGGGGAACTTAAATGGATTGATAAATTTATTCCTCTTTCAAATTAACTAGATTTTCCTAGTGGGGATTTCACACAGTTCTTGAAATCACTCAATCATGAAATAAATAAGTTCAATTTCTTTTCTTTTTTTTTTTTTTTTTGTTAGATGGAATGATTTTGCTCTTTATATTTCTTAAGCAGTATGACTTTGTATTTTTTCTTATTTGATTATAATTGTCTTGACAAACTAATTTGGAGCCTAGAATAACTATACATGATTTTACTTCCAGGTGTTAGATCATTTACAGACTAATATCCAGATGATTTTGCTAAACTTTTTCTTTTTTTCTTTAAACAGGAAATAGGAACAGCATCTGGTGCAACAAGAAGAACCTTTATGTTTGGAGAAAGACACAAAAGAGGTATCCGTGATGTCCTATCACAGTGATGGCGATAGTATAGAAGGCAGGAACAAGAGACTTGCTACACATGATCCACATGTGTCAGGTATACAGCATAAAAAAATATCATCATGAGTGCACATCAGTCATGGTTTGATGTTATCATTTCGTGTTTGACAGGTCATATGTTTAAAAAAAAAGAGGAGTTCGCTCATGACATGGATATCAACTATATTCTTTCTAAACTACATATATCCTTTTAAAAAGTTTTTATAATCATGTTACCCAAAATTTTCAAGCTCCAAACTTTATATTGCATCACTGTTAGTTTTGAAAGTCATTTTTTACTTCTCCACGTAACTTGATATTTTGAATTACACCAGGCATCATTATTTGTTCCTGAGGCAATTTTTAATTATCGACAGTTTTATAGCTTCTAAATACAGCATTATGCTTCAAGGTAATTTTTACTCCTGCACAGATTTATAGCTTCCAAATGAATCTTGCACTATTGTATATATATATATATATATATATATATATATATATATGCACATACTCATAGGCCACATAATTGAGTACATGTGAACAAATGCTCTTTTACACAAATTTCTAATCATTCAATAATGCTGCAGCAATTTAATGGATATAGGCATTCAAACATGTTCATGATGACATGCTGAATTTCATTTCATGCATTAGTCTGAGAAAGAAAGGTGATTTAATGACTTTCAATACAGCATGATAATTGGTACCATGTCTGAGGATTCAAAAAAATTGCAGATCTAGTAGGATGCACAAACATATCTAGGATTTACAGAGAATGGCCAGAAAAGAAAAAACTCCATTGAGCAGTAATTCTGTAGGTGGATATTCCTTGTTGATGAAAGAGGTTGGAGGAAAAATGGTAATGATTAGTTCAAGCTGATAGAAAGGCAACAGGGTCTATTTTCAATGGAGTTATACAGAAAAGCATCTCAAAAACACAACATAATATTAATCCTTGAAGCAGATAGGTTACAGTAGCAGAAGACCACACCAGGTGCCTTCCTGTCAAATAAGAACAAGAAACTGAGGTTACAATTTTGTAAGGATCACAAAATTGAACAACAGAAGATAGGAAAATGTTGTCTAGTTTGATCAGTCTTGATATCTGCTGTAACATTTGGATATTAAGGCCAAAATTGGGGTAAAAATGTGAATCTAATCCATTCTTGCCTTGTAAAAAAAAAGGTGTTGGTCTAATATTAGATGGGGGAATATTTCCATTTAGCACACCTTTTGGATCTTTTTTTATTCTTAAAAAGATCATTTAAAGGCCACACCCTACCCATGTACATCCTGGTTGATTACATACCTAAATTTATGATAACAGTGCCCCCATTCTTTGATGGCTAATTCCTGCAGAACATCACATCATGTTACAAGCAAAATAGTGGTACACTGGTTCATAGAACATTTTAAATATATTTTCTCTGTTAAAGTGGCCAACACAATTGTCACATCTCAATTCTATAGGGCACATTTAAATCCTGGATGTGCAACCAACCCAATCTCAAATAATCACAAGATATCATAAACAGCATAGGCCAAAATTATAAAAAAGTACTTCTAAAATATTGTTAAATTGAACTGAGGCAAAAGGGCTTTCAACCCAGCTCTATAAGTATATCCTAATAAAATGACCAGTGTCTGTGTGTGTATATATATATTATTTTTATTTTTTTACAGTAAGGTTCACCGTTACCCGTTTTGTGTGAAAGAATAATGGTTAACCCTAGACTTGAACAGGTTAAGATTGTAGTGATTGGAAAGTATCCTGTTGAGAGTCAGTTTCACAAAGCAGTGGTTCATGTGAAGAAGCTGCTCAAATGGAACTTACTTCTCACTGATGGAATACAGAGATAATGTGGGTAGTTTGCTATTATGTGAGTGACATAGTGGTAGAGCAGCAAGAGGCTTGCCACATCCCACCTGTGGGATAGAGGTTACTGGATGGAGAATAATTCATCACCTACAAGGGCTGAGATGCTTTTTGGACTCTATCAAGGCTTGAGAATGAGGTCTGGGCAGTTCCTACCCAAATATGACAGCAGTACTCCATTTTTTGCCTCTTGTAAAGATATATAAAATGTGATAAACTGGAAAGGTATTTTTTGTGACTTGTTTCATCAGTTTTATATATATATATATATATATATATATATATATATATATAGAGAGAGAGAGAGAGAGAGAGAGGTTAATCTATATAGATTAATTTTCTCCTAGGCTTAGGTGACTTCTTTGATAGTGGACTTTCTCTGAGATTTCTGAAAACGTCTAAGGAACCAAATTATGTAGACATTTCATTCATATATACATTTTTGGGTGATTAAGAGGCTAGTGAATTCCTATAATTCAAGTTTTTTTTATCTAATCAAAAATTAAAAATATGTTAGTATTGAAAAAATGCTACCATTTTAAATTGAATTACAAGCAAGACTGTACAGTCCGACAAAAAATATGAACCTCTAACAAAGCTCTAAAGATGAAAGTGGGGAAGATATTTTACCTATTTAAACTGATAAGCACATTCATAAATTCTTTAGACTTCATAAGGTATTGTTGTGTCGGAAACCTACCACCCTCTTGAAGATGAACTTGTCTGCGTCTGTGAACAAAGACTTTAAATAGTAGCATGTCAGTTGACATGGAAAAGACAGATAGACCTCCAGTCTAGCTGAGTCTGATACAGTCTTTGACTCTCTGTCGAACTCTGCTAACGGGAGGAACCCGACAAAAGCTTTGCTGAAGGGCAAGGTTTCGTCCAGGGAGGTAGACAGGGCCTGAACCCATCTAGGCGGGTTCAAAGGCTATATTTTTGGCCAAGCCTCACGGGCTCGGAGATACCCACATTAAACCGCCTTGTGCCACATTCAATCCTTCATGGGTGGATCGATAAATACTAAGACAGATAGACAGAGAAGTTCTTAGCTGAGCCAGTTATTGACTACTCGGGCGATTTCTGTACCTTTTTACCAACGTATTAAAACCCTTTTTATTGTTACGTGTTATTTGGTGTTTGTCTCTACTAACCCCAAATCAACATCATAACAGGTATTGAACACAAACTTCTTTAAAGTTAATTATTGGTGTATGGATAACATGCTTCAGTTGGTGAAGAAGTACAATAATAAGATCATAAAACCTGGTAATTGTAATTTTAATTCCTCCAGTAACTGCAAGAGTATAGAAAACTTTAATTTGGTGGGTGATTGTTTAACACAGAAGGTTATCTACTAAGCTTTTCTGTAGGAAATTATTGGCCTGATATGGTGCATATTAGAATCACCAGAAGATCTTGGAAGCAAAGATTTTTAAATCATAAGACCTTCTTTAAGTGGACACAATATGAAAACAGTTCAACACTCTCAAGGTATCTATGGGAACAGACGTTGAAGTGAAAATTTGCAAAGGAAGCATTTTCTTGCATTAATAAGGTGCTATTTGTGGTTAGAAGAAAATTTAAACATAATGATGTCCCCTTACATTTAGACAATGAAAATAAATTTCTATTGTTCAATTTACCAACTAATTTATGAATGGTATTTACACATGATTGTTATAGATAAACAACAAATCTAGTTTCTTTTTTCAAATGTCTCATGATTGCTTCACAATATAAAACTTTTAGTTGTAATATGAAGTTATATTCATATTCCCTTTGTTTTTAATGTATGAGAGCTGAAAAATTCAGCTTTACAACTGAACCCCTGGATTAACCACATTGATGTTTTGATTATAGTAGTGAAGACTTGTGTAGAACTAGCCATGCTATTCAAAAAAACTGAAAACAAAGAAATGGTGCAATACACCACAAAGTCTCTAAACAGACCCACTTAGATTTGTACTCTGAGTTTTCCTTCTCTTCTCTTAGACTGGTTGCAAGCCAAGGCTAGAGAATCAGTCTTCCCTGCCATTTGTCCTATAGCATAAGGAAGATGGAGGTATTAGCACAAAATGAACAAAACAAAATTGACTGGAATTTGAACTCAGCTTGTCAATTCCACTTTTTATGCTAATAACCATTGCACTACCTGTGCATCCACTTACATGTGGTAGGAGTAAAGATAATAGTAATCTAATCATCATCTGCTGAGGTCTGCACTTTATAGGAGAATTCTTTATCATAGGCAGGAAGGTCATCAGAAAGTATTTACTCAAACATAAAATTTTTATATTAAAAAAGCAAGGCGTGAACAACAAACTTATATAATTTTCCTTGTGTTAAATATTTTATATTTCATAAGCTATCTTTTTTTTTATTAATGGAAAAAATGTTCTCTAAATCAAATACAATCTCCTGGGATTTAGTTAATTTTGTTTATTTTGCTACTTGGAGCTTGAATGAGAGGCTTATATGTCCTTTAATTATAATTGAATTCATCTAGACAAATTTCATCATTAAACGAAACCATTGAGGATACTTTTTTTCAAAACATATATAAAATTTGTTAAAAATTGTCTCATTCATTAACAAAGTTTTTCATGCATATTTGTCATTCAGATTACAAGTGCAATTCTGTGAATAAACTTTGATAGATTTTATTTGAACCTGTCAATATTATACACTGATTTATTTAAAACAACATAAGGAAATTAATAAATAAAAAGAAAGAATAGATAATCTGCTTGAATGAATGAAGACAACAAAGATGAAAAAATTTGTTCAAAGACTGAACAAATGAAGACTACAAAAATGAGGAAATTGGTTCGAATGAAGACAACAAAAAGGAGGAAATCAGTTTGAATGAATGCCTTCCTTCATTTGAGCCAAATTTTTCATCTTTGTTGTCTTCATTCATTCGAACTAATTTCCAAAGTTTAGGAAATTTGTCCAAATGACGGTAGATAAAGATGAGGAAATTGGTTTAAATGAATGAAAATAAAGATGAAGAAATTGGTTCAAATGAATGAAGTCAACAAAGATAAAAGAAATTGGCTTGAATGAATGAAGACATAAAATGAGAAAATCAGTTTGAATGGCTCTTCAAAATACAAAACTTGTCTTAATGTTTAACTGTTATTTTCATCTATCTAGATATAGTTTCATTGTGGATTTATTCCACAAATTTTACTCAGGAGAAATCAAATTGAACTTCTTTAAAATATTTTTGATTTTCTATCTGCAGATCTTGTCTCTGTTTCTCTCACACTCACTTTCCTTCTCAAATACACATACGCTATTCACCTTGTGTTGGCAGCTATATGTATAAATTTAAATTGGAAATTTCACTGTTTTCTATCAATTAGACCAGTCTGGTAAGTATCCATCCGTTAATATAATTATAATATATTTAAGTAATATTAAATAATAAGTAGCCAAACTTGGGCAATGGTGTCTTAATTCACTTCAAAATATCCTCCTTGTTACTTCATACATATATCCTATCATTGTTTTTACTTTTCAAAACAGTCTGCAACATTCCCTTTTGTGATCACCATCTGCTGCCTCGTTGTGTTCTTAATTTTTTCTGTTGAATTTCAAATGAAATTTTAGATTTAGGAAAAGCCAGAAGTTGTAGTACATCTGTCCATACCTTCCTGCAACTTCTGGGAGAGGAGAGGGTCTAACTGTTCAGTTATTGTGGATGTGACACAATACACAAGCAAGTGGTTCTGAAGTCATTCAGGATAAATGTCATATGTAATGAAAATCATTGTAAACATCAAATGGTTTGTACTCTTGTGTACCAAATACAAGTGTCAGCATGATTAAATTATTTCCTTCATTTCCCCTACCCCCGATTTTGTTCTTATTTGGTATGACACACTTAATATTTTTGAAAAGTTTTTCTCCAGGGCATGATTATTTCAAATCAATAAAAACCCTGGTGGAACATTTATTTGAACTGGCATGTTTTTTTAAAAGCTAAAAATTTCCCAATGCTATAACTATTTAAAAGCAACACTTGTATTTAATAAAAAAGATTACATATAATATTATCTATTTTACATTTACTTTGTCAATATTTCTGGGGATATTTTATTATTATTAGTAGTAGTAGTAGTAATATTTGTATTATTAAGAGTTTTTTTTTAATGTCCTGCTTTCTTCCTTCATACAGCTGAATCCATCCCTTGAACTTGGGGCTATGATGAGGGTGTGATGGGCTTATTTGATAGATAATAGAGTGTAATATATGAGCAGTGCCAAGATCTTTTTTTGTATTTGGATGCAGCCAGGCATTTTGTTGGTGTTTTTATGTTTTTCTTGATTGGACTGGGAGCACATATAACCACTGGTATTGTTGCAACCTTCATGCCCAAGTTTATCTCAATTATTATTATTATTATTTTGTGAGAGAATAACACACCAACAAAATAACACGAGTAAAAATATAAGAAGCCTAATATACTCATTATGGTATCCAGTCTAAGGCATACCAGGCACGAACATCACTACCAAATGTGTGATATGATGACAGGTTTTGATAAAAGCTGTACATAACTTTGAACATGTGATCTAGTTGTAAATACCTACATGGTCAAATAAACCAGTCTTCTCAGACAGTCTCCAACTAAGTCTATTCCCAAATATCTAGATGTGACTCTCAAGTCACTTTGGCTACCTCATCTTTCAAACTTAAAAAAACACCTACACATCACCAGGCCATAATGTTCCCTTACTATTCCTGCTCATGAACAGTGAGGCATAGTGTCTCAGCCCTAGGTGAAATGCCCAGCTGGTTAAGGTCTGGTAACCCACAGGCATTTGTGCGAGAGAACAGGATATATATAATGTAGCCCTTGTAGAATAGTGAGCACAACAGATGAGTCTAGAATTTTAAGTTGGTTCATTGATTCCATGCTGATATCCCCTACACTAACCACATATACATATGACACTGTAATTTTGAAAAATAATACCCAAGTTTTCAGTTTTTTTATCATCAAATCTGAAAGGCTTTGAAAAAAAAAAATTACTATTTTTTTGGCTCACAGAAAATCATGATGGACCAAAAATAATATAAATGGATAACAGTAAAAATATCAATAATCTTTTATGATAATTACCTTATTTAGTGTTTGTTTATCATCTGTTTGATATACAGGTATTCATATTGACTGAAACCTTCAAATCAAACATAAAAAGACCAACTCAAGTTCAATTCCAGGGCTTTGAAGTAAGTGATTTCAAACCTGTACAAGAGAAGGATTCAAAATCAGCAATATCTGTAAAACTTGTCATTTTCCCTATGTATTTTTTTAACAAAAACACAGGGTAGAGGGTTACTGAATGAGGTTGGTGAATGGACATAAGAGGAGGATAATGGCTGACCCTTTACTTAAAGTGGTTAGTGATTGGAGAAGCATCCTCTCAGGCGTTTGTTCCACAAAGTAGCTGAAGTTCTCAGAAAGAAGTTGTCTGAGTGAAAATTCTTTCTTAGAAATAGACTAGGAATGCAATGAGGATGATTCGACCCTGTGTACATGAGATGTCCTAGCTGTAAAGTTCTAAACTGTTGGAACATTTGCCATGGAAATAGTGATAGAGTAGTGATAGGCTTGCAACATTTTGTGTGTGGGAAAGCAGCTGTAGGGTTGAAAATAATCAATTATGTAGAAGGCCACATAAATCCTTTTGAACTCTGTCAAGGTTAGAAGCAATACTTCATTTTTGGTCTATGCCTCTTGTACTATGTCCTGTCAAGATGAGAGTGATTGTGGCTCTCTACAGCTTCCTGTCTTTTTTTTTTTTTTGCACTAAATACTTATGAAATTTTCCTATTTTTAAATACTTTGCTTAGCATTTGGAAGGCACTTTCATTATTCTGATGTGCCTCTGGATGTCTATGTCACACGTTAGATGTTTTGTTAAAACATTTACCAGTTAGCTAAATTTCTGTACTTGCTTGATTTTGACATCTCCAATTCCTAGTTTGTATCTTGGGCTGTTTCTCTTGCTAATGACGATACATTTTGTCTTTTTACAATTAATGGTTAGTCCTTTCTTTCCATTTTCTTTTACTGTCTTTTCTAGGAGTTCTTACAGTCTTTCTCTGTGTCTGTCATAAAAAAGAAGAATGTTTTTCAAAACTTTTTTCCTGTTCAAATTTAGCTTCATACTTTGAAAGAAAAACTCAGTTCCAAACCCAATGAATATCAGAAGAGGGGAAAATTTGCTGCCCTTTCTCAAAATGGCAATTTGCTGCAAATAATTCTTGCAAAAACAAGTGACAGAATTATTGTCAGCTATCAGGAGTGCCAGCCAATTACAAGAGAAATCTGATTTGCATCTTAATCACTTTCATCCCTTTGCAAGTTTCTCTTTTCATATATGGAAATCAAGTATTTAATTAGTAATACACTTCTGCGGTGTTTCACATACTTGAATCCTGCATATCATATTAATAATTTATTTGAACATTATTTCACCCTTTAATGGATTATCTTGAGTACAAAGTTTGTCCAGGAAGTAGGCAGCCACTTTGAATATCTCAAGAACCATTCATATGGACTTGATGTAAGGTGGCAACCAATCAAAGTCCTCATGTTTGAACAGACACTCTCTTGTATTGTTACTCAGTCAGAAGTAAGACACTATTGAGTGAACTTATGTACTGTGCAACCATCACATTCACAATGATTATGTGTCAAGTTTTGCTTGAAACTTGGACAATCACCATTCATAAATCATTATCTATATTTTTACTCTGTACTGTTTATATTATTTTGGTCTCTCTTGAGTTTCTGTGCAAAAAATGTTTGTTTTAATAATTAAGAAAAAATATGGCTTATTTTATAAAAAGATTTTTTTTTAATGATTAAGAATGATTCAAGCCCATATAAGATTTTGATGTTTTAAATCTTCCTTGAAATCTAATGAATACAATCCACTGGAGAGTGGTACTGGAATGCCTTCAACAAGCAGAATACTCCAAAATGCTTGTGGGCTGCAATAAAAGAAATTGGAAATTAACAGTGTGAGAATTAGAAGATTTATATTATTGTTTATATTGTTTTGCTGGTTCCCATATTGTATTCATTTTTATGCTTGGTCGGCTCAGGAGATTTTTGTAGCCTAGCATAGAAATGAATACAATATGGGAACCAGTAATAAGGAGTGCCAGAGAAAAGTGATAATAACAACAAAAATCACAATATGAGCTCTGGTAAAAACATGCATTGATAAAAGCAAAAATTGCAATATGAGCACTGGTAAAAAATGATTACTGAAGACATTAGGTTTATAATACCCAGAAATTCATACACAGATGTCCTCAAGGACACATGGCACAGTGGATAAAGGCGTTAGTTAGATCCAGTGACGGGAGACAAAGAGTGTGAGTTCAGTAGCTGGTGAAGACAGTGGAGAACTTGGAGAGGGGAATTAACAGGAGATAACTGATAACTGACATCCATTAGACATGGCATGTGGAACTAGCAAAATAAAGGGTTCAGTTCAACACTCCAACCACCTGAAGAAGGCTGGAGCGCACAACAGCTGAAACGTTATAATAAATGGCGACAAAGATGAAGACGATAGTCCAAATAATGTAAATAGTGTAATTTAAAAGAGTTACATATTTTGATATGGAGAAAAAAATCACTTTTATATGGAACTGAGAAAATGGTCATAAATTAAAGCTGAAAATTGCAATTACATATACATGTCCAGTATATATATATATATATATATAGTTAGTTTCAGTTTACATTTCAAGACAAAATAGAAGACAATACATGCTTGTATCATTTGATTTTCGATTCTAAGCTACAAACATGTTCTGAATTTTTGATCAAGTGATGTTACAGAGCAATGAAATCTTTTTACATACAAAGAAAAAAAATGATTGTCATTGTGTATACTACAGAAGCCCATTGGAGAAAAATATTGATTTTTAAGTATTTTTGTAGAGGCACATCAGAGCTGTGTTCAGAATCAAAGAACTGTTTAAAATGTGCACTTCCTGACACAGTTGAATACAATGGGTTAAACTGTTAGCATGAGGTCACTAATTAGTAATACTATTCCTATTTTTACTGCTGACATTTAATGGGTTTTATAGAGTATGGATTTTACAAGCACCAATCTCACTGCTTGAAGAGAAAAAAAAACTCTTTTAATCCAAAAGCTGCAACTGTTGATTCTACGTCTTCAGTATAGATACCTATTTTCGTGCAATGGTTAGAACAATGCTTGTAAGTTCAATTTTTACTAGGTTCACTATTACTATGGTCTATCAGAATATGAAAAGCTTAGTAAATGATAAGAGCATATATTGTAAAAAATGATTTGCAAGCTTATACAAAATCAATTCCTTAAGGGAAGGAGTATAATCCTAACAGGGTGTCCCATTTCTACAGCTTTGTAGCAAGTAAATGAATCCTCTACATCACAAACCAGACAATCTTTCATCAGACTGGTGTAACAAAATAAAGTGATTTATGAAAGAACAAAACCAAATCACATGAAGACTTCAAATAGAAACAACAATTAAAATGGGCAGCATATATAACTAGAAAGGAAAATAATGATATAATTAAAAATGTTAACTTTCAACATTAGCAAAAACAAAAAGTTTGGAAGGAAACTCCCATCAATACAAGGAAGAATGATAACTGTGGACTTGAGAAGTCTATTTTCCTGAAAAAAATTTTAAGAAGATTTTATAAATAACAACAGTGTTCAGTCACTGAATGCCAAATGTTTCCTGTATGGCAACAGCTAATTTCGCCATCACCGTTACCTGTAAAACATTTATTTGCCAACTCATCATAAAAATCATTTCACTAATAAAGGTAGTATAATACTGTGTGCTCCATTACTGCAGCCTTGCACCAGATGATGCTAAGCTATTTTCACAGATCTATTTGCTAGTGTACTGAATATATAGTTTTTTTACTTGTCTGACACAAGGCTATATTGGTTGGGAAGTCAATGAAGATCAAATTCACTGCTTTGCAGAATTTGTTTCCAAGAGATAAATTCTTTATTTGCATTATCTGAAATACAAACTAATATATTTTCTCATTTTCATTGTTTTTTTTTTTTTTATTGGAAACTTACAAAGAACAAATGCAATCTGTTTTCCTGTTAGGCACCCAAAACAACCAAAATGATCATCTCTGTTCATAGATAATATCACTGAAAATAAATCTGTAGAATATGCATAACAATAATAAATTTTTAATTAACTACAAAGTTTGTAAAATAAATGGGAACAGATACAAATATATAATGTTGTTTATGAATTTCCATGCTCTTCAAGGTTATTGCATCTCTAATATCAATAAAATCAACATAAAATTGTCACTTGTTAAAAGTTAAGGCAATTCACACACATATCAATCATCACATCACAAACAACCAAAATACAACTATTAACATAAGACAAATATTAGTAGATAATACTAAAATAATATATAGCACTCTATGCAAGGAAAGACTGAAAATACACTGTGCATAGGTATCCACTATACTACTCATACATCCCAATTTTAAAACAGATTTTAAGAATATAAACTATACACATGTCAGATTTTATTATGCAAGTCAGTGCTTTCAAAATATAATTGTTATTAAGCAGTTCATGTTAGTAAATTTTTCAAAATATGTTTATATGAGCAATATATCATATGTGCTTCAGCATATATCTATCTTTATTTAAAATACTGATAATAATTTGTTTCAGGGTGTCTGGTTTTATAATGCAAACAGTGTAACATGATTTTTTTTTTTTGATAAATGTATCAAAAAGATACAGCCTAGAGAAATGTATATTTGTTTAACACACTATCCCATATACATGAATGAATTATTATTCATTTACTCCTCTGGGCTCAGACATTCTGTCACCTTCAGTAATCTTTCATTCATTGTTTTTCTTAACTTTTCTACTCTTTCAGCTTTAACATTACTAGCAGTAGTTTTTATTACTTTACAGAAATCATTGCTTGAATTTTATTTTCTATTCTCATATATATCTCTTTTAATAAGAGACTACTAGTTTTCTATTGAATTAATATCCATAAAAGGCTGGGGCCATTTCATTATTTAGATATCATCAAAACCTTTTTAGCAAGATGAGCAATAGTCAATTTTGTTGAATATGAAGGAGGATTGTGTTACATGAATGTCCTCTTTAGCTTTAAGCTAAAGTGGATATTCCAAGAACTCAGAATAATTCTTTGCTTTTATCTTTATCTCCAACTTTTTAGGAACCTATAATTTTACTGACTACAATACTAGTACCAAACATTAATCCATCTTCCCCTTGTTGTCTTCTAATTTGTGTTGCTAAACTATTTCCATGAGGGACCCAACCTTGAGCTCAGCTTCCATCAATACAGCATTTTCTTGCAGATCAATCCACTTTTCTTGCTTATTCTCCTTTTGATTTTTACAAATGTCTTTTGTCAACATTCTTAAAATTATTTTTTTAATATTGTTCTTACCTTACTAATGTTCTCAATTTTCCTTATGATTGTTTTATGATCTCAGTTCAACTTTATGTACGCACCAATATTGTGTCCACACATTTTTTTGTTCTGTGATTATATCTTTCTTATGGCCCATGGTAATCTACATATTTGAAATTAAAAATAAATACCAATAATAATACTATTATAAAACTTATTTACAAAATATAGTATTATAAATCTAATTTACAAAATTATGAACAATTCTTCAGTTGCAAAGTAAGTTATTGTAAATATTTACAAATAATTTCACCAAATTATTATAAATATTTCTAACAAAAATGTTAAAAACTGACATTCACATGGTATATTTATCATATAGATGTATCCAAAAAATTGTACTAATATCAATTAGTTAACACCAACTTTAATGTGACAATATTGACTTGTATAATAAATCTTATATAGAATAGAATTATTATATAATAACTGACATCTATAAAACCCAATGTGTATATATAGTTTTTTTTTTTATGTATAACACTGTTTTAAAAATTGTTAGCATTATTCTTCTTCTGCCTTTGAATTCATGATTGTTCAATGGTCAACACTACTGTTTGAGACTTAAATAGTCTGCCTTTGTTTCCTCGTGGTATACTGGGAGTGTGTCATAGTCCAGAAATAATAATCTTAGTTCACAAAGGAGTTCCTCAAGGTCTATCAATTGTTATTATTACATTACTTGTTTAGTTTAATATTAAGAAAAGATTGAACATATACAATTACAGGTCACCAAAGTTTTTGTTTTTTTATATGTTCAGTGCAATGACAGAATTTCTTATTATTGACTGGTGTGTAATATATGCAAAATAATATAATAATATATTAATTAAATTAATATCGCAATAATACAGATAATGGTAATTATAGGGTATAATCTCTATTTTGGGTTATGAAGAGGTTTAAATTTATCACTATTTCTTATTTAACAATTCGTCCTTAAAATACTGTACTGAATTTTTAAGGTGAAGAATGCCAAGCATATTACTGACTCTACTCTTTAAACCTGAAAGTAATATCTCATGGTCATAGGTTTTTTATTGAAGATTCCTTCTTCTATATAGATGTCCAAGCTAAGTGCAGCTGTCTACCACCCCTTCAAAATATATGCAAGTAGATACTGAAAAGTTCTTGGCCTAATCTCCTTCTGAAAATTTGATCATATAATCAAACACCAGAATTATTTTTTGGAAGATCTTCTTGGTTGGGCCACAAACTTTTTAGCACTCTCATAAATAATATATGTATAAATCTTCCTCTTTTCTCTTTTTCCAGATCAGTATTCTTCGCACTACTCTCTAGCTTACTCATCATGGATTGATCAGGACTCGGACCCCAACAGAAAAGCCCTACAACAGCGACAGTCATGTCCTGGTCATGAAGCCAGGGTTACATCAAGGTGTCTACACAAGCCAAACAATAGCCAGAGCAGTCACAGCCCTGGTGGTCGACGATGGACAGGCCTCAAATCTTTCTCTGTGAGCACTGATACCTCTCGCCCTAATTCACCGTCCTGCAATAGAATGGAGAGCCCTGGTTATGCCACTCACCTCCAGCAGCTGCCGCCCTTGCCCCATTCAGATAGAGACATTGAACAGTCTGCATTCCCTAAGTATTATGTCTTGGAACCCAATTCTCAAGATTCCCCTTCCTCGCATGGTGGGTCACGCTACCACCAAGACCACTCTGCAGAAGTAGAACACTCATTACAACTGCCACTCCCAAAATATTATGTGTTAGAGCCCAATACACAAACTTTACCCAGGGCAACACGGAATCCAGATGCTAAGGATCACACAGTTTAGATATGTGTAACTGAAATTTTGGGGGTCAAAACCAAAAAAACAAATATTTCTGTGTTTTTGGCATAACTGTGTGTCATAGGTCATTTCATCTGACAATCTCTCTCAACAAATGAGATCATTCAAAAATAATATTAATTTGAAACTTGAAAATCTAAAAAGAAAAAATGTAAGTAATAATAATGTTTGGCTGTAAGGCATTTTAAAACTATTCATTTTTTTTAATTCTAGGGAATTCACAATGTTTTAGATCCTGATATAATATTTAAAAGAAAATTTTATCTTTAATCAATTAGAAGTATATATATATATATATATATATATATATATATATATATATATATATATATATATATATAAAAGTTTGGAAATAATGCTTAGTTAGAAGGAGTCAAAAAAGTTTATATTTTAAATTTAAGTAATTCTAATATATTATATATCCTGCAATCATATTTTAGTTGAAACAAATCTCTAATTAATTGGAAGTATATATAAAAATATGAGTGAAAGAAAAATATAAAAAAATTATATTTTATGTAAGGCAACAAGTAAAATTTTTTTTGACAAGATGTTCTTTCTGAAGCAGAACAAATACTCATTATATTTTGATCTGCAGATATATATCAGATGACAACATGGAAATATAATTCTTATTTGCTTTGAGGCACACTTACAAGATACCAAATTCATCATGTTTTGGTATGTAAGTCTCCAATCTTCTGATGATGATGCATAAATTTAGTTATTGAAAACAATCTGCTCATCCTGAATCATAGCCTGCAGGTTTTTAACAGAATTTTTTTTTTAATCTCTCATCAGGTGCTGGTATGAAAAGTGTATAAATTGGTATATATACGCACATCCTGACATGAAATTTTCAACATTTCATACAATAGATTACTGATCTTCTTTGGATGATGGCATGGGCAGAGAAGAATGTGCTTATCCAGAAGAATATTTCACAAAATGTGAATTGACAAATCTCCACTCTTCATTAGGTGCTGTTTTTTTTTTTGGAAAGTTAACCATTTGACCTGTACATTCCTTGTGAAGTTAAACATGTCCTGATTAATCAGTCTCTGATTTGTATCAGGTCAGTTAATGATCTCAAGTTGGAGTGATGTAAATATGAATATTTTTAAATTTTAAATAATTTAATTACATAATAATAATAAGATATAAATTTGATAATAACTTTGAAAAAGTCAAAGATGAGTAGGAAATGGGAATTTTAACAGCATCAAAAATATAAAAAGGGAAAAAAATAAAAAATTTATCTTGAGTAATCATTAATTCTTATAGATATAAAATGTAGGGACATTAAAATAAAATAGTTACAATCTAAAAATATTTCTAGAAATTGTACTTTGTGCCTTCACATGCAGACCTAATTCTTAGAAGCTTGTATAAAATCAATGCACTACAATGGTTTCTTCAGTAAAAATAAATGTTTTAAAGTATGTTTGAAGTAAATCTTTATGCTAAGATTTTCGAGTTTTATTCTTTAAGATAAATATCAAGTAAGTCATTAGGTTAAGATCCATGAATTTTTTGTGTTTAAAATGAAATAGTTTCTACAGCTGACGAGCAAACAATAAGAAAAAGTAGGAAGGATGTAAAAAGGGAAGAAAGAAAGAAAGAAGGCACTGAAGAAAGAAAGGAAAAAAGAAACTACAGAATGTGAGAAAGAATAGAAAGAAAGGAAGAACAAAAGTGAACATGAAAGAAAAAAGAAAGAACTATATATATTGTAGCCAAATAAGCAAAAAAGAAAAAAAAAAAGAAAATCACCATAGAAAGAAAAAAAAACTTTTAAAAGAGAAGGAAATAAAAATCCTTCCTTTTTTTACCTTTGAACAAAAATTTGATTTTGTCTGATTTTTGTTTCTTTAGCTATTTTTGAATGTACACCTGTTTTAAATTTTTGAAAAAGAGGATTCCATTAAGTATGGAAACAAATTATAATGTATGTAAATATCCATACTTACAAATAATATACACATACACACACGTGTGTATGTGTGTAAATGTCTATGTGTGCATGTATATGTATGTATGTGTGTGGGCAATGTCTATATCTACAAAATGCACTCTCCTGTTGATTCAAATGTTTCTGTTGAAATATTTTATGGTACAAGAAGGCTGAGGTAGTCCAATGGTGCTGTACAGTGGGCAGATGCAAAGCACACTACTGTCTACAAAAGGACATTTCTGGTAAGCATAAACACAGGTTGTGAGTCCCTTGTTATCAATTCTTGATTGGCTATCAGGGCCAGCCATTGTTTTAGTCTCATACTGACACTGGATACACTTCTCTAGAATCAATGTGCTTCTATCAACTCTGTAATAGAATGAGAGGCTTGATTTGGCTGAGGAACATCCATTGTTGGTCTGTGCTTGTCAGTTTGGTTTCAAGCACACATCTTCATCTATTGGGATGAGATACTCTGCAGGTGTCTTCGTTTTTAACAGACTAGCCTTTTCTTTAGAGCCCCATGCATTTTCTAGTACCTATTGAAGGGCTCATGGATTTATAGACAATTTGGACTTTTTTATGAATTTCAGAAATGGTTTGCTTGTGTGACAGAAACCTGGTGTACAGTCGGACTCTCCATTTTTCTGAGTTTCTCATGCAGATAACTCGGCCTACCCATCTGCTTTAAGCATCTTCCAAACATGTATATATACATAAATCACAGTCTCATTACACCTGTCAAGGTAGTGTGTGAGTTTACCATCCTATCATACCTGTGTAAATTGATTCTTGTACACAGATAGCTGAATGGAATGTATTTGTGTTTTTTAATATTTTGTCTGTATGGAGTCGAGACTTCAGTCTCAGGTCAGGATGGATGCTGATTATAGTTTGACATGAATGATGAGACTACCATAAAAAGTCAGACCAGGATTTCTTCAAACATTGTTCTGATGAATGATCTGATATAAAAGAAGAAAACTTGCTTGTTGGGTTGAGTACAATGTTGTTTTATTTATTTTGATCTTGGGACATTTGATGTTTAAATAGGGCTTCATTCTCCTTGGGCTGATTTCCAGGTCAGATGCTCAAGGCACCACTCCTCTGTTCTTTGCTCATCTTCAGGACTGGGGTTAAAACTGGGAGTAGGGTGGGAAAGATTATCTGCAAAAAAAATTTAAAAAATAAAAATTTTTTTTTAAATTAAAAAAGGGCTTGATAATTTGATTTAAGCTCTTAACTTTGATTCATTTTTAAGCCAGCAAGCAGAATGACAATACACACTTCTTCTTCCTCTCCTTGAAAAGCCAAGTTCAACACAAGAAAAAGAACACAATTACAAGATTGAGTCACCAAGAAGGATATGGAACACCAGACTATCAGCATGAACATGACTATCGTCATGGAGGAATATTACATCCAGGAGTATTTATTGTCTGGGATGCTTAGTTTGTGTAGTATTATCCCTGGAACATCACCATCAATAAGTTAAATCGGTAAGTAAGAATATAAGTTACATTGGTAAGTAAGAATATAAATACAGCATTTGGATTTGGTTGTTTTACCAAGATCTCTGATACTTGTTGACTTACTGGAATGCTTTTTAATCCTGATGCTAAATCAAAACTTCTGGTAAAATGTAAAAGACTACCAAAATTGCCATTATCATTGTCAAGATGACTGGTGACCTAATCCAAGAAGAACAGTGTCTTATTTTAAATCAATTTTCAATTAAAAAAAAAAAACTTTAAGAGAATGATTCTAAATCCTGAAAATATGATGCTTTGGGTTCTGGCAAAAATTTGAATGGTATTGAGTTGGTCAATAAATTTGTTCTATTTTTGTTGTGAGGTGTGTTTACTTTGAACTAACTTCATTCAAAAAGAATGTTTTTTTTTGTATTGTAACAAATGACATATCAGCATGAATTTTTGTAAAAAAATTTCAAAACTGACATATTTTTGCTTATTGATTCTATAACATTGAAGATAGAAGACAATAAGCCACATTTTTAGCCAATTACTGCTTTCAATCTTAAAAAAAATCTGACTCAGACACAAATAAGATCTGAACAAACTTTTTGGCCAACATAATACATATTGTCCCACAGATAATAATACATATTTTTATAGCTACACTGCTACACTATTTAAAACAAAATAAGGAAAAACATATTTTCAAATGAGAGTTTTGATTTGATATCTAATCTTTCAAATGATAATCTTTCTTTCCTTGTTATATAAAATATTTTGCCCAAAGAAATCTCATTAATTTGATCATAGCTTGCAGCTGTGAAACAAAAACTGTCTTCCTTTCAGGTGTATTTCCACTGTCCCAAACTGCAAAAATCAGGGTCAAAAAGCAAATATTGTCATTTGTTACTTTTCATTTTATTCCACATGATTTTATCTGCATTAAATTCTATTCAACTGAAAGATAAAGAAAAAACTAAAGGCAATTTTTTATTTATTTTTTAAGTGTCCTCACTTTAATCTACAAACGTATCATAACATGTAAAGCATAAATTGCCTTATTACAAGTGGATGATTTTTAAAATAATATGAATCCAATTCCCAAATGTATGTAATTCTTGTGATAGTGACTTACAGTAATAGTCTCCATTTCTTTTCACTACCTTTCTCTATTTCACAAGATTTACTATTTGATTATACAAATATATTTAATTTAATTTTTTCTCTAATTTTGAGAAAGAAATCATAATTCCAAGAGTTATTCAGATTGTTAAGTTCATTCCTTATGCCACTTTTGATGTTACCAAGACATTTCATTCTATCCATTCTACAGCCTTCTACAGGTGCATAATTCTTAAAAAGAAAAGGGAGGGCTTTTACTTATTGGAACAAATGATATATAGATCAAGGGTAGCTTCAGGATTGTGAGCAGGTTAGGGTCCAAATGGAAAAATTTCTCATGGGTACTGCTGATGTTCAATGCTTTGAGCAGAATTATTGTTATTAAGGTGAGTTTATGGTTATTTAGGATTTTTATTGTTAAAATTTTCTTATGCAGGCATTTAAAAATATTTTCAGTTATGCTTTATCTGAAAAGGAAGGTTCTAAGACACCACTGGATTCATGCACACAAACACAAGAAGCCTTTGGTGAGATGTTAGGAAGTATGTTAGACCATATCTCTCTCTCTCTCTCTCTCTATATATATATATATATATATATATATATATATATATATATATACTGTACTTGACACAGGGGCATATATTAGACACACACCCATTTCAGGAATGTATATTTAGGAAAAAAAGTTTGAATTTTTCTTTGATTGCTTTGTATGACAAACATATTTCCCTGGTTAGTGTTTTACCATTACTGATATAACCTCTCAGATACATATCTTTTTTCCCTGTAGATTTCAGCTGGTTAATAACAAGAGTGTGTTGAGGAATATTTAAGTATGATGGAAAATCTGGTACCATCAAATGTCAACAGTTTTTTGTTATGATAATTAGTTTTACTATGCTGGTGGCAGTGGTAATAATAATAATAATAATAATAATAATAATAATATTTTTTGAGTAAATAATATTATTATGGAGCCATACAAGAGTGAAATGATGGTCTAAGGTAAAATTATAGCTTAATAGTAAGTACCTGGGAAAATTAACCAATGTGAAGCCTCAAATTTGCATGTAAGTTTCAGAACAAATTTGTAGCCATTTTTGAGGAAAAAGTGCATCTGATATGATGTCAAACATTGTAATGTGTTGTTTGTATTTCTGTACATACATATATGTACACACACACACACACACACATACTAGTATATATAGATAGATAAATAGATGAACCAACATGAATCATTATATATGTGTTTGTGTGTTTATATATGTATGATGAATCTGTTGGTCCATAGACTAATATATAATTATTAGCTAAATTTTTATCTGAAATTTTCACTCTATTATGTTCAATTTATGTGATTAATGAAGAACCAACCATTTTGTTAAAATAGTTATTTAATGTAGAAAATAATTTTTCTTTTCATAATAAAGATTGCAGAGTTATTTTGAGACCTATATACAAATGTGTGAAAGAAAGAGAGATAGGCTACCCACAACAAAAACAGAATTTAAATGTGGCATGCAAACTAAATATGGTTACACACTTACTTTTAGCCAGTTTGCTATGACATGCTTTTAGATTGACTGAATTCTTTCTTCTGGCATCATTTTTCTGGTGTTTTCAAGTATACTTGATGATTTTTTTTATGGTAGATAAATAAAAGAGAGTTGGTATGATGTTGGGGAAAACTTCTATTAAAACTGTTGTAAAACTTTGAGAAGACTCTTTAGGTCAAACACAAGTATACAATTGTTAGTCACATTTCAAATGTGAAGAAATAGCACTTAAAGTTCAATCATGACCTATACTACATTCAGCGAGTTGAAAGGATGAACATCTTTAGCAAGTTCAACACTTTATAACAAAGATGAGTGATTAGACAGTTAATGAAATATCTTAACTGAAAAGTTTGTCTTGGAATCCATACAGGTGAACACTAACAGATTTGCAATGTTTTCGTGTGTGTCTTGAAAATATTCAAATACTTATTGAAATATTTTTGTGTGCTTACCAAGATAAACTAATTTGATTATAGTGATTTAAATCAGTTTTTAGATGAGATATTATATAATGTGCATCTGGCATTTGAGGATAAATTTTAATTTGAGGTAATCACATTATTTAGCAAAGAAAACAATGTATATTTACAGAATTTAGTACACATGCTCATATGTACATACACAAAGCATAAATCTATTCAATATAACCGCAATCATCTTTCATTATGACCTTGATGCATCTAAAAGGATTGCATGCATTGATAAGGTGCTCTAGTTTATGTTGATTGGAACTTTCAGATAGCATCTTTACATAAGTCCTTGATATTGTAGGCATGATTGTTTGCCTCCCACTCAATGATGATACTGATGGAATAGTCAAGAGGGTTAAATCTATAGCTAGGAGGTTAGATGTTGGAGGTAATATGATCAAGAAAATGTTTGGCCAGCCATTCCTTAGTCTTGTTGGCTATGAGAGGGAGAAGAGTCTCGCTGATACATGTAAAACCTCCCATGAGCTACTTCCTCAATCCAAGAATTGACAAGTGTCCAGGGTCTTGATTTAAATGGTGATTTTGACCCTCAGACTTTGTAGGAAAAAGTAGGGAACCATGACATGCTCCTCATTGTTCACAACCTCCAAGATCATCACAGACTATTACAACTTTCTCTGCGTAACAGTGGGCACTTCAGTAGGGCTGGCACACAGCCACCTGTCATTCTTTCTTTGTACACTTTTTAATTTTTAATGAAATTCACCTCATCTAAGAAAAACAATGCATGTCGAGCTCTTCAGGTACTTGACATTGTTTAGCAAGCATGCACAATACCTCGACTACACAGTTCTCTTGGGTATTATTGGACATGATCTATCCTCATAAAGCAGGCTTTATATTTGATGTCTTCTTGCACTACACATCTGACTGTTTACTCCAACACATGGAGCTGATTGGCAATGGACCTCATTGATTTTTCAGGGTTCTTGTCAATGATACCCTGGACTTACTGGATGAAGTCTACATTTCTAACATTGTCTGACCATCAAGAATTTTTTTCTTTTAGCTACTGGAAACACATTCTTGTCAGAAGCCTGGAATTCAAAATGATTTGAGAAAGCTGCAATCTCTGAATCTGGGCAGATGGTGGCTAAAGCAATGAGAATGGCACCCCTTCTTATCCCCTGCATTAGAATTGAAGCTTTCATGGCAGGGCTGAAAAAAAAGACAAGATTTTTAGTTGAAGTTGGTCATTTATAGCTTTCTAAAGATGTATTCTTAAATGTCTGAAGCAACCTGTCAGTGTTTATATATATATATATATATATATATAGTTGTATATTTAGGCAGCAATCCTTCATTTATGCATGTTTCATCAAAAATGACAGACAAGGTACTACGGTTAAGCTTTTTATTTAATTTTTCTTGTGTTCTAACAAGAGCTTTCTTTTCTGGACAAAGGGTGTGTAAGAATTGTCCAAATGTTTTATATTTCTGAGCGCTTTCGGCTATACCTTTAGCCATTATCAAGGATGATTTGATTTTTCAACTTAATTGAGTGCGTGCGTTCTGTGTATGTCTTAGTGTGTGGTAGGGAGGTTTTAATTTCCGAATACGGTTAGCACATTGTGGCTTTGTTTGTAGTTAATATTGTTAAGAGTTTGCTTTTTCTTTTTTATTATCAAAGCTTCCATTATTTTTAGTCTTTTTTTGTAGGTGGATGCAATTAATATATTTGTGTTTTCTACTAGTATGTTCCTAATGGAGTCTGGTAAATTTGTGTGTGTGTGTTTAAATGGGTTCTAATGGAGCTGTGATAGGTGTAATGTAAGACGTCTGGATAAGCATGTGGTTGTGTAACCGATGTAATTATTTATGAATCAGTTGGACAGTTCTTACACACCCTTTGTCCAGAAAAGAAAGCTCTTGTTAGAACACAAGAAAAATTAAATAAAAAGCTTAACCATAGTACCTTGTCTGTCATTTTTAATGAAACATGCAGATATATATATAGGGATAAAATATGGATTAAAATGTAACAGAATGGTAGAAGAAGGAACAAATAGGAAACATTTATAAATTTAATATGTTTCACTTTTATTTAAGCTTTATCATAAGTATTTGGAAATGAAATATTGAAGAGAAATATTGGTACTTTGAGTTCTGTGTTGTTTTACATTGGTCAGGTATATCTCATGTGTTTTTTGTCTTGTAATGTTAGTGTATATGTATATATATATATGTCTAGATTCCACTGGACATTTTTGTTTTTGTTTGTCTGGTAGTGTTTAATTCCTAAAGATGGTAGTGGGAAGATGATGTGCCTGTATGTTTGTGTATCATATTTCTAGTTGGTCAAGCACAAGTTGGTTGCATTGATTGGGGGATATTTGGTGTGTGGCTTCTCTTTCTCTTCCATAATCCATTTCCAAAATCTTAAGTAAAAGCAAAACATGTTAAATTCATAAATATATATGAGGCTAATGAATTGTACATAAATGAGGAATTATTATCTGTGATGATCAGCAAGTTCATCTTGATTGTTATACTCTCCAGCCTTCTTCATCTCTGTCTTTGTCCTTGGTAACCTTCCTGGAATTTAAAACTGAACTTTTTATTCACACCAAGGTGGTAGAATGTTCTCATTCCACTGTTATTAATACTGTCCACTCTATTTTACCATATTAATATTTTCCACTCTATTTTGCCATTTGTGTTGCTTGGCCATTTCTTCCACTGAACCAGAGTATATTTCTTTTCCACCCTACCCAACCAAAAGTTTGAAGTCATAATTGACATGGGACCAGATGTTTTTAACCAATAGTTTAAGAATAAGTGTGTTGAACAAAGGGTTTGGTTAAAACTTTCATGAAGGCTACCAAGTATAACAGACACCTGAAGAAGTCTGAAGGGTACAAGAGCTGAAACATGAATATACCAGTTGAGGATATCTTATTTCAGTTAATATTCACCAGTCTCATTCTCTTTTGTGCTGCTCGTCTATTTCTTTCACTGACATAGAGTAAATATTATGGTGGAATCAAGCTAGGTGGAAGTGATTTTTTTGACACAATCTTCTTTCTGGTTCAGTGGAAGAAGTGAACAAAGCAACACAAAGGTAAAGAAGACTGGTGATTACTGATTTGAAATATCACCTTAGCATGGAAAACAAAATGTGAAAATTCTAGCTCCATGGATTAAATATAGGGTTCCGTTTGAAATTTTAAAAGGCTTACTGTGTATAACAACAGAGGCATGAAGAAAGCCAGTGGACACAACAAAACTACTAACAACCAAGTTGAGCATGCTGACATATAGCACAAAGCATATAATAATAATTTAGGTTATGATAGTGAAAAAGGAAAGTAGATACTATATTATTTAATACAACTGAGTTTTAAACAGACAACAAGCAAGGAATTTCAAGTGAGAGAATTTTAACTTTAGTTTCACTCTATTTACTGACCAGAAAAACACAAGAATATCCAAGTTTAATTTTCTTTCTGTTTTTAACTTTCTTCATCATGTCGAACTATTTCCACATGTGGAAAATTGCAAACTCAAATAATTTAATTCATTTTTAAGAATTTCAGTCATTGGAAATTTTTATGTAGATAAGTCCCTGTGAGTGGTTGAGGGATGTTTTTATTGGGACCCTCTCTCACAATAGTTTTGCCAACCAAGATTAAACAGCTTCTATTTGCTCTGATGGACAGGGAAAAGATTTGTGATATTTTGCTAGTATAATCAACAGCTTCCAATTAGTTTTGTCTACTCAATTTCACTCATAAGTCCTAGGTCAACCTATGATATGTGGTACACCAAATACAAGTGCCTTCATGATGGAATTATTTCCTACATTCATGTTGCACTGGCATAGTGCTTATTTGGTAAGGCACATGTTATTTTTCAAATAATTTTCTCCACAATATTATTTTATTCCATTTTTATTGAAAATTCCCCTCAGCATATTTATAAGTTGAAAAATTACCAACAGCATGACTATTCCAGACAACATTTGTATTTGGTATTTCAGAGTATGGTTTTCAGGCACTTCTCAACAGTGCTGCATACTGGGATTATCTTCTCAGGTTGATATTATTAAAAATCATTTTCTTGACAACTTCATTATGGTGAGATTTGAACTTTGGTCTCATGGTCAGAATGTTAACACTAACTACTCAGCTACATATTCATTTACCTTTCTTAATGGTTTTCTATTGCTATCTTTGTCATCTACTGATACATTTACTTTTTGTGTTTCTCTTTCATATACACTCTTTTACCTTGTATATTTTGATGGAAAATCAGTATTAAATTTTTTTATGATTACAGAAGAAAAAAAGTAGAAAAAGAAAAATATTGACTCTTAAAAATGCATGGTTTCGCAGCAGGTTTATGGTTAATATTTTGTATGTCTCATTTAAAATATCTAAAAATATTGTATTAAATTTATTGAATTTAAATATGACATAAATATTCTTAATAAATGACTTCATTAATTTTGTAGTATAAAATATCATATTTTCAGTTTTTTAATGTAAACTAAACTAAAATTCAACATACTTTTTTAAGTACATTTCAGAAAGCAAAACACAAATTACTAAATTTTATCATCAATGTATTTGTTGTTATAAGTACAAATATTATAGAGAAATATATTAAATTAACTTTTTGTAACAATAATAGTATTTTAAAATAAATTTCACAATGTAAAAATAGAATCAAAGAAAAGTCTGTTAAAAATTAAACAAAAAACATGTCTTGGGAGAAACTTATTTATATTTGTAATAAGAAAGATGAGAAAAATGGGATTAATAAATTATTTATTTAAATCATAAAATTAAAATGTTATGTTTTGGCATAAGTTTGGTAAAAATTCAACATATTTTTTTCATTTGTTAGAAACAGAAATACAGATAAGGCAAAAATAAATAAAGTTGATCATTAGTGTATTTGCTTTTATGAACAAAACTTTCATAGAGAAGGATATTAAATTAACTTGAATTAAAAGTGAAAAATGTTAAATTAACTTCCAAGTAACAAAACAAAGTTTCCTAATTTTACTTAATTTCTCCACAAAAAAATGTTTGTTTTTGCAAAGAAAACATAAAATTATATAGTAAATCTGAAGGAAATAAAACAAATAAATCTTATACTTCAATTAAATAAGCTAAAGTTATTCCAAATTTAAAAGGTATCTACAGCAGTAAACTACTGCAAACCCAAACTGAAATTAAAATCTTTGTTCCCAGTGGAATGACAATATTTGAGATAGGCCTACAGTTGCAAGAATTGCACTATGACTTAGACTTTAGTAAAAAAACCACCATGGTTTAGGATGTTGTTTTTTTTTTCAGCTGTATAATCCAGAAAAGAAATGAATCCCTTTCTTTCTGGGATTGGTTGCAAACAGAGAAGAAAAATCAGCTCAACTCATTTTGAGCAAAATAAAACAAAGACAACTCCATTCTCTGCAACCCAGATAATATACAGGATTCCAAATTAATATGAAAAGATGCTCTTAAATTTCCTCTAAGACTTATTTTGTTCACAATAAATCTTTAAAGAAAAGAGGTCACTTTCTTTCTTAATGTATTGCACACATAAAGAAGGCTGGAGAATGGATTGGCTGAAATATTGTCACAACAAAAAGAACATATTGAATTTTTTTTTCTTATTTACAACTTTGTTCTTATTGTAGTTATTTCTTTAGGTATGGGTATAACAAACTCACCTACTTTGCTATCAAGATGAAGATGAGTAAAATATTAATATACTTTGTCATTTGCCAAACAATGAGCAATCTGAAAAATTTGTTCTTTGTTGTTAATTTGCTTATAGTAAGCTCTGATAAGAAATCTACAGTGGGACTCTTCTTTTTTGTTGGATTTCATAAGTGTCTAATACAACCCACCTACATGATTTAAGTTTCTTTTTAATAGATAGATATTATGCCAAATTTTATGCAAGTCAATACTTTTGCAATAAAACAGATATCAAATGATTTGGTAAAATTTTCAAGATATATTTCTGTGTGCAACATAAGTAATTTTTAGCATATTTATCTTTATTTAAAATAGTGATAATAGTTGTTTAAAGAGTGTCAAATTTTATTACACAAAAAAAAAATCAAATATCAAAAACAAAAACTCGAATTTTTTATTGATAAATAAATAAAAAAAAAGATATTGGCTTGAGAAATATATTTGATTAACACAATTTCCCATATATGTGAATAAATTATAACTGTATTATTTTACATTTTAATATGGCCTCCTTGATATACTATAACCTTCATCAGTCTTTTATTCATTGATTTTATTAACTATTCTACTGCTTCAATTTAACATTACTTCACATTAGTTTTATAACTTCACAGCGATCTGTTTTTTATATCATATTATTTTCCATTGTCAGATAACTCTCTTTTTAATAATATATCACAGATTTTCTATTGGATTAATATGTAAAGGCTAATCGCCATTCCATTCATTTGGTATCTTTCAAACATTTGTTTGGCTTGAGGTGTGGTATTCATCTTTGTAGAATATGAAGGAGCATTGTTTTACATATACAAACACTCTTGAAGTTTATTGACTGTATAAAAAAAATTTCTTGTCCAAGAACTTAAAAATAATTCTCTGTATTTATCTTGAACCATCATCAATTTTGAAACATGAAGTCTTATTGCCTACAAGTCCTAAATATTATTCCATCTCACCCCAATTGTCTTTAAAATCATGCTAGTTAACCATATAGAACCCAACCTCTAGTCCAGTCATTACGTCCATCCAATATAGCTTTACATTCATCATTAAAAATGTGTGTTTATTTAAAGGTGATTATTTAGTAGCTTTCATGTTGTTAGCCAATATTTTTAATATTCTGCATTTTTCTAATTAGATTCATAAAATAAGCTTCTTCAGATATTTTGGTGCTGGTCAATCCACTTCTCTTGCTTATTAATCTTTTTATTTTTCTCAAGTCCTTTTTGTAACATTTTCAATGCCAGCTTTTTCTTTATTTTCTGTTGTTAATTTTTTGTTTCAATTTACTCACATGATTTTCAATATAGCATACATATCATTCAATAACTTTGCAATATCTTGTTTCTCTTGTGGGGTTATATCTTCCTTATGACCCATGACAATCTTTATCTATCAGAAATTAACAAATAAACATCAATAACTATACTTATATTTCCAATATGATAAACAACCCATAATCCCATACTACCAAATAATTTTTTGTAAATATTCCTACATTATGAGCTGAAATTCACTTGGTATATTTATCATATAAATATATCCTTTAAATTTTACCAACATCAGTTGTTCAATACTAATTTTAGTATAAAAGCCTTGATTTGTATGATAAAAATTTGTCATTGTGTGTTTCCACTGTCCACAGTTTCATTGTACCTGTCAAGGAAGTATGAATTTGCTATTCAATCATATCAGTGTAAATTGCATCTGGTGGACACATAGTAGAATGGATGCTGATTTGAGTGTGACATGGATGATGAGACTGTTTATTTCTGAAAATTGTTCAGAATATCAGGCCAGGTTTTCTTCAAACATTCTTCTAATGAATGAACTAATAATTTTTTTTATTGAATTTATATTTATTTTTACTCATTTGGACAAGTTTTTTCATCTTTGTCATCTTTATCACATTTCCAGTCATTGTACCTTACTCAGGTGCTTATTGCATTTGGTCACTTTCCAAGAATGTTGAAGAGAATACTTTATTTCCTTTACTAGTATATGTTGTTCTTATTTCTTTACCTATCAGTACCTGTTCTGGAACTCTAATATATTGTGTACTACTGGAGTTGAGAGGTAAATGAATAAAGGGTTATTTTCAACATTCTCTTGAAAGGACAACCACTCAAAAGGTAAGAAGAGAAGTCTTTGACATACTCACAAGAATGTAGTATCCATATTCAGGAAAAACTCATGCTAAAGTAGAAGTCACACACCTACTTCCCCACAATGATTGACTAAGTTTGGAATTGAATAAACAATAATGTTATATATGAGAGATTTAGTCTTGTGTTCTGATTAAAAAGTACAATAATAACGTTACACTATGAATTTGCTCAAAGTTTTTGGAAGATTACAAAATGCAACAGAAATGAGAGGAATTTCAAAGAGTACAGTGAATCACGCAATTTTTTTTCAAATTTGATTTTACAGTTTCTTTGAAAAAGAGTGAGACAAAAACTCAAAACAGTTGTCTATTGGGATTTATTTTGATATAATTGCTTTTATTATAACAAACAAGATCATCTTATTCCATGAAATGAATGTATTTAATAAAAATTTTCATCTATCAAAATCAGAGCTACTTTTTCCCTTTCAAATATAAATAGGTCTTTTTAGTACAGTTTCAAAAGGAACATGTTATTTTATATATATGTGTATGTGTGTGTGTGTGTGTATTTGAGTTTAAATATATATGCATACATCTACCAATGTGTTTGTATTTATATGTATGTGTGTGTGTGAGTAAAGTTGAATGTAAATCTGATGTAATGGCAAATACAGAATTTGGGAAACTTCTACTTTAGCATGCCTCACCTATAGAACCAGCATCAAAAAATTTTATTTTAGAAGAATATCTACATTAGTGTGAGGAAACATGATTTACATTAAGTGGCTGAATGCTTGGTTTTTACTTGAACAGTATCATTACAAAATTTAGATTTCAACTCATTTTTTTTTTCCATATTTTTTATTTTATTTTAATTTTCTTCATTTTATAAGTTACTTTTAAAATTTATATTTAATTTAAATAAATTATTGAAAAATAAATAAAATCTGTTGAAATTAATTAAAATCTAATTTCTATATCAAAAGTTAAAATACAAATCAAGCATTCAGCCTCTAAATGTGAATCAAATTTTGTCTCACTAATGTAGATTTTGTTGTGAAACAAAATTATTTTTCTGATGACACCAGTTCATTAATAGAACTCATGAAAGATTTTCCAAATTGCCTTTCATATATATATACACACATACATATACACTAAAAATGCAACACTGGATATGTGTTACAATTAACACAGCATTAGATGCACAAATAATATAGCTGTATTACAATAAATGATCACATTTGAGATCTTTGAACAAATTATAGTCGACATGATTAGAATATATTCTACTGATTAATCAGTTCCAGACAAAATAAAAACATCTTTTTATTGAAAATTATTAATAAAAGACAATCTCCTTACTAAGTGGATAGCAACTGTAATTAACTTATAATTTATAGAGAAATTTACATAACATTTAAAACATATTAAATTCTTAATATGCAAGGTTTCAGCTTTTAAGTATATATAGATATTAAGTTCTTAGAAATAATAATTAGACTTTTTAAAAACGCCAACTATTTCTGAAATGTAAAAAGTTTTTTGTCCATTTTCATAACAACAGCAAATAACTAGACATAGGGAGATTTCTTAATATTTCCTCTTATTACTTTGACAAACTTTTACTTAGACTATGAAATCCATCTCCTATTGAAACTGGCTACTGGATATATTGTTCAGTTATTCATGTCTGGTATAGGGATTTAATAGTAGACACATGGATATTTCGGCATATTTAAGATTTCTATTTGAATATGTATTACCTGAAGTGTATAAAATTTCTTCAAACTTAATAACTATATAGGCTTAAAAGCTGAAACTTTACAGATTAATAATTTGATATATGTTTTAAATGCTGTGTAAATTTTATCATTCTCCATAAGTTATATTTTAACTAAATTTTATTTTGATCAACGTTCAGTAAATATATCATATTTTATTATTATGAATTTTCAATGAAAAGAGGTTTTTATTTTGTTTGGAACTGATTGAGTAATAGAATATGTTCTAATAATGTAACCACTATAATATAAATCTAATTTGTTCCTTTTTACCAAATTTTAATTTATATAAATTTTTAAAGTTTTTTTTTTTTTTTTACAAACACTAGAAGTCTATCAATAGTACTCTCTCGCATTAATATACAGTGTATCCTCCTTAAGGATTAGGACAGGCCTGTATTCTCACATGAATACAAACATACAGATAGTAGATATCATCCTGCAATACATTATTTAATGTCTCTTGCAACTGTTGACATAGTACAGCAATAGTTGTAGGTAGGTTAATTGGATAAGTCATGTAGCATGTCCTATACATGTTCAATGCCAACCAGAGGAATTGTTGAACATCTTGCAGTGCATGTTGTGTATGAAAGGCATCATGTGTGTTGGTATTATTCTGCTGGAAAGGCATATAAATTATTGCAGGAATGGCAGCAGAATGGATTGAAACAAGTTCTGCATGATATAGTGCTTTTCAATGTTCCTTCCATAAACACCAAAAGTGAGTGAGAGTTGTAACTTATGGCACCTACATAACATGATACCAGGGCCTGTGTCATGAAAAAAAATGAAATATGGAAGAAGTTGCTCTCCAAATACTTTGAGATTATACATAATAGCATTATGGTGAAATTTTGGTTCGAGGCATGTATGTTTGCAGACCTGCTACAAGTCAGATATTCCTAATAGTAAATGTTGATGTTACTGGATCGACATTTGCTCTAATCTGTGCTGTGGGCACTATGCAGTCTCAAAATTCTGCCATTACAATGGATTGGTTTTAGCAAGTGTCTAAACTACATGGCCATCTATAACCTGGTCTACATGTGTTCATTGCTCATTTGACCTCTACTATCAACATTAAAACATCATGGACACATAACATCCACATGCATAGCAATTTTCTGAAATAAACATTCAGTCTGTCAAAGGCCCACACACTGGATCCTCTGAAACAACTCTAACTGAACAAAATGACACTGAACCTTATAGCACATAACATCCATCTAAAGATCAGACACAAATGGTGAATTGGTATAAATATCATGATGTTTCCAAATTACTGGTGGAGTTAATTGCATCATGATACTCTTTCGCTCACAGATGGTGCCCAACTGACCCTACTATACTGTGCAGTCAACAAAATCAAAAACAAACGACACACATGCGCAAAGTTAAAAATATAAAATGGCAAAATTTGCCCATCACACCATATATATATATATATATATATATATATATATATATATATATATATATATATATATATACACACACACACACACACACATAAGTGATGATATAGTGACTACCAAATGTGGTTGACAACAAGGGCAACACATCTCTTCACAACATTTGCTGGTAAACTTCGCTATTTACTTTCATGTCTTCTTTTATTGATCCCCAAGGGTGATTTCAAAACAATGATAGCAGTTGGTTTCGTTAGCTGAAATATGTTCTGACACCCTCAAGAATGTTTCCTGGTGAAGTGATGTAAACCCTACCATTTTGGTAGTTGATCACATCCTCCACAGTGAAAGAATTTTTGTCTGACCAAATAAAAAATTTTACTTAGAGGCACTTGAGAGCAGTTGTTGTCATTGAATTTTGTATGGTTTTAGCCATTAATCTCTTTAGCAACCTATTCAAAATATCCAGCTTTTTTACCACCTTCCTTGTGGTTCTTCATAGATTTCTCTTCACCTTCTTCTTGATGGCTTCAATAATTCTCCTGCTACAAACTGAACACTTTCTTCCCAGAATTGGATTAGGTGTTGTCGTTTGCTTCTCTTGAAACTTTTTCTACATTTTAAAAATAGTTTTTTTGCAAATATTCAACTGTTTTATCACTTCACAATTCATCATACCAGACATTTTCAATGCAAGAATTTGACCATATATTGTTTGGTCTGCCATATTTAATTAAATATAAAAAATAAAACAAAATAATGAAAGTGAGTCTTATGTAAAAATTTGAAACTATATTTATGAATCTGTATGTTTCAATTTATGTTTAAGTAATGGGTAAATTTTATGTTTTTAAATAATGGGTAAATATTTATACTGCACCCAGTGTATAATTATACATATACATGCACTTACACACACAAACATATATATAATGGCTAGATATACATTTTCAGAATCCACACATCTCCTTGGTTAGCTAACTAATCCCTGTTACTGATGCCTGCTCAGGCACATTATTTCTGTTCTTTCAATACACACAAGGCAACGCTGTGGTTTCTTCTACAAGTATACTGAGGGGAAATTTATTACATTTCCTGGGAGAGATCAGAAGCTGAAAATGGCCAATATATGCAAACCCTAGGTCATGATGATTTGTGATTTGTGCTACCACAATTATCAATGGTTTCAAAAGAGTTTGGTCTACCCATGATTTGATTTTCAAGCATTTCTCTGCAATGCCACATTCTGCGACCATCTACCCTGGCTGATATTATTAAGAAGTCTCCTGTTTAACAAATTGACCATGGGGAGAAATGAACCTAGCTCTGATTGTTAGAATGCTAATCATTTGGGACCATGCCCATTAATATATATATATATATATATATATATATATATATATATATATATATATATATATATATATATATAATTATTTACCAACTGCCTAACGCAGCAAGATGTGGCACAAGGCTGAGATTAAAGTGGGGAATACGAGCCTGTATGTTCGAGCAAAAATTCCTTATAGACCACGTAAAAATGCAGTCAGCTTCCAGAGACGAGACTCTGCCCAAAGGGCTTAGCCTCATCTGGGGGGGTAATCCCTGACATAAGTATATATATATATATATATATATATATATATATATATATATGTATATGCACATATGCATATATATATATATATATATATATATATATATATATATATATATATATATATATATATATGCATACCAACAGTGGGCAAAGAACACATTTGGATAGAGCAGGTTTTCAGCAACAGGTTTTTTTATTACCATTACCATTCTGTCTGAATTTTCACCATTGTTGAACAAGAGAAAATAATTTCATGGGTTAACTACCATGTAATACTGTCTAGAAAATAGTTTGTCATCTCATTGTTATCACTGATTGAACACAAATAAAGATATAAAGGTAAATTATATAATCTTTATGCTAGCTATATATATATATATAATGGCTAATTACACATTTTCAGAATACACCCATCTTCTAGCAAGTTTTATGCAACCTAATATTAAATGGTATTTACTTTAAGACTATTTATTCCCTTACTTTTGCTCACCTAAAAATGGGCTGATCTGATACAAACGGTGGTATATCTTAAGCTGTTTAGAACATCTAAATGTAAATAATAGGAAATAAAAGCTAAAATTCTCAACTCAATTCAATATAATTGCCATTAGCTTCCACCACAGCCTTCCTATGACTTTGGATTCTCCTGTAACTCTTCTGAACAGTTTCCTTGTTTAAGTTGGTGAATGCTGCCATAAACCTTGCCTTCTGTTCATTTTTGGTGTCACAAGGAGTTTTGTTGGTCTCTCACTCAATTACTGCCCACACATAAGGGGTAATATGGTCACAGAAATTGTCTGACTGCTATGACTGGATTCTCCTGCTTGTGTGGCATGGTGCAGAGTCCTGTTGTCAGTCAGAGTGTCTTCCAGTAGCCGCAATCTTGACCCAGGGCAGCACTACCTCCTCAAGGCACTTGTAAGCTTCCATGTTTTGTCTGAGGCCCTGTTGGAAGATGCATGGAGGCTAGTGATCACTCCAAACACCATGATGTTGACTGGATATATACGCCAACTCATTCCAAATTCTCTGCACTGTCCTATGAAAGGTTCATATTGGAGCATCTGGTGTGGATGTCAAGCATGCCATTTCCAAATTTCTGGCAGAGTGAATTGCATAATGGTGCTCTTTTTCTCAAAGATGGTGCCCAACTGACCCCACTATACTGTGCAGTTGACAAAATCAAAAACAAACAATGCACATGCACAAATTTAAAAATATAAAATGGCAACAATTTACACATCACACTCAGTGAAGTAAAGGTTATGCTCTTCTACTTTAGCATTCTGCAAACTTCCACATCCCATAGTCCATCACATTTTCAATATGCTACCATACTCCTTTGACTTGGTATCAATTTGAACTATAATTTAGTGATTTCATGTGAAACTGAAGATACAAAAACTTGACATGATTTTAAACCATGTCAAAGAACCCTAAATTGACAATAGAAAAGAAAGTATGGTTGATATTCATTCTTTTATTTTTCCAAATCTTATAAACATTTTAATATAACTAATTAAAAACCTTGCACTAATACATATAATTTTTACATTAATTATAATTTATCCTATATAAATTATATTAAAAAATTATTATTCTATATGATTGTAAAAATGTTAAAATTGATTATAAAATTTATTATGTAATGTATATATAAAAGTATTTATTGAGTTCGGCTTAATTTAGTACAAAGTTACAATGATAGGTAACCCAGTAAAGAACACATGGTCTGTTTAACCATTTCACTAATCACTATCCTATGTACTTTTCACTATTCATTATGCTTATCACAAGGTCAAATGCAGTAAATAAAGTGAAGATCATTGTGTTACATCATTTTGCCATGTGGATAAGATGGAACAGCTTTGAAAATCAGCATTTCAAATGCTGGTTTTTATTCATGCCTGTACTCAAACTTCAGACCTTTTGGTGTTTCTTCAATGTCTTGGGACATGCTACGAACAGTTTTTAAATTCCTGATTCCATATGTGCTGTTAAGTTAAAGTTAAATATCAGAAAAAATTGTTTTTATCTTCAAGAGTGGAAGACATAATACATCAAAGCAACTAACATAACCAAGTTGATGCAAATTATTTTTAATACTTGATTTGGATATTTCAACTGTTAGCAGTTCCCACATCATCTAATATTGATTATTTTCAATTAATATCTTTATTTGGTCACTATCAATTTCAGCTGGCCTAACTGTGAAGTAATATTCAAAGAGAAATATATAGAATAAAACACTGCAAACCATTTCAACATGCTTCGTCATTCACAGTAGTTTTATCATAAACTACATTATTCTTTCATTTTAATAACATTTTTACATAAAATAAAAAGAAAAATATACTGAAAAAAATACTGGGTGGAGTTGCCAGCCTGACACTCAGCCGGTATTGAATTCATAGTTGTCCTTCTCATAGACTAATTGTCAATCAAGATGAGAGCCCATTATGCCCTGTTATTAACTCCAAGATCCCTTAGAGAGATGGATTCATAACATTCCAAAAGTGTGTGAATACAAGTACCCTTGTAAAATATGAATCCATGTCTTCTCTCCTCAGCTAGGGGTTAATATCAGCACAGACTTGGGTTGGCAACCAGTTGAGAACAACAACTCCAAATTCAAAACTTTGAAAAGAAAAATTATCTTTTTTGAATGAAACTTATTGAAACAAAATCCTCCTAGTATTAACAAAGAGAGATCATTTTTGAGGCCAACCAATAAAAAGGTATCCCCCAAAAGAATAAAAAAATTAAATAAAAACTTCACACACTTTGCAAAGATTAAGGAGGTGAAACTGCAAACATATATATATATATATATATATATATATATATATATATATATATATATATATATATATATATATATCCATATACTTTCTTTGTCTCTTTTCCTTCCCTTTTCTTTTGATTTTTCTCAAGCTTTCTTACTTACCCTCTGCTTTACACTTTCTTTTCCCCTCTTCCTCCTCTCTTGCTTTTCCCAATTCTCTTGTGAATTGGAAATAAACAAATAAGCATTTGATGCAATATTGTGTTTATGTAATGCTTTTCAGACTCTGCAGATACTAAACCTCTCCTAGGTAAATGTACTAATCTTAGCATTTTTTCCTGGAATAAAATTTATTTTCTGTCATATTGAAAGTTTGTTGTGTTTGAGAGTTGTACAAGAAAAGTACAAAAAATTTGTATTTTAAAAATTTTACTAAAAAAATTAATCTAACTGGAATTTAATTAATTTTTTGGTATTTACATGTTGGTTATTGAAGGGAATTGCAATTTTGATTAAAAAAATATAGTCATAACTTTAAATAACATAAATTTAGCAATTTCAGATCAGAGACAATCTGTATTAATTTTAGTGTTCTTATTTGATCAAACAGTTATTATGTTAGGCATAAGTTGGAAAAATGATCTTTGAACAAGAGCAAAAGCTGAAATATTCCTATCCAGAAATGATCATAGTATCACTTTTTTGCAGTTTGTAGACTTAGCCCTATGTATGATACAAAGTTACAAGCAAGGTCAGGTATTTAATGAGAGAACCATATAATACAAGAAAAATGGTACAAGGGGATTTCTTTTTTACTGGGTGTTAAAAAAAAGGAAAAACCTCTTGTGGCATTCTGTAGTTTATATCAAACATCATGGAATTCTTTTCAATTATGTCTCTCAGTTGACTTTCATTCTCAGGACTAATAATTGGCAGATTGAAAATCACTCATGTCGAATAAACATTTTTCATTTACTAAGATTTTAAAGAAATTTCTAATAGTAAATGGTATTCTTAATTGGTCCCTATTTTTTATTTAATGGTTATTTGGATGCAGATAGTTCTTGATAAACCTTGAATCTGATCAAGAACTTTGGTGTATTTTTTCATCATGCATACTTCTTTTAGTGATTCTTTGAATGTACATATATATATATATATATATATATATATTAAGAAATGGACAAAGTCCGACAATTTATTTATTAAAGACATTTTATGTTTAACATTCTTTTTATAGATACAAGTATTTAAGTAAATGCTCTGTTTATAATAAACAGTATTAAATAACATATATAAACTTTGAATGTCGAGAAATTTTCACAGAAAATATTCGTCTTTGACAGGATTCGAACCTGCATCCTACCTCATTTACGCTGACGTGCCTAACCTCTCGCCACAAAGCAGTAAATTGACCTTGCCTACCTAACGCCTCCTTTGTGGCTGAGAGGTTAGGCACGTCAGCATAAATGACGGTTCCATATAGGATGCAGGTTCAAATCTGTCAAAGGACAAATATTTTCTATGAAAATTTCTCGACATTCAGGCCGTAAATGTTATTTAATACTGTTTATTATAAACAGAGCATTTACTTAAATACTTGTATCTATAAAAAAGAACGTTAAACATAAAATGTCTTTAATAAAAATATATATATATATATATATATATATATACTTAAGAAAGCACAAATGAAATATGTCTTTCCCTTTACCTGATTTTCTCCACAAATAGCCACTGCTAGCATGCATAAGTGTAAAAGCACCATCCACTGCTAACCCTCATTTATTGTTCATGATAGGAGATTATATTATTATATATATATATATATATATATATATATATATATATATATGTCACTTTAAAAGTGATACCTCTTATTTTTATTATGTTGGCTCACCATGTTAGATGTTGACAGGAGAGGTTGAACCTTCCCACCAATAACCCTGGTTTGCCTTGTTATGTATTGCAATTGAGTGGCTGTCTGTCAAAATGGCATCTGATATGAAAGTGCATATAAAGAAGAAATGTGACTGTGAATTCCTCCAAGCAGAAAAAATCGTGCCCACAGTCATTTATCAATGCTTGTTGAATGTTTATGGAAACCAAACAGCAAATGCAAGCATTTGTGTTCAATCAGTGGTAACAATGAGATAACAAACCATGTTCTGGACAGAATTACATGGTAGTAATTTATGCATATATATGTATATATATATATATATATATATAATATTTCTTCACAGTAACTCTGAGTTTCAGTCTGTGATATATATATGTATGTATATATATATATATATATACATATTAATGGGTATGATCCAAAGTGATTAGAAGTTTAGCATTCTAACAATCAGAGCTAGGTTCATTTCTCCCCATGGTCAATTTGTTAAACAGGAGACTTCTTAATAATATCAGCCAGGGTAGATGGTCGCAGAATGTGGCATTGCAGAGAAATGCTTGAAAATCAAATCATGGGTAGACCAAACTCTTTTGAAACCATTGATATTTGTGCTAGCACAAATCACAAATCATCATGACCTAGGGTTTGCATATATTGGCCATTTTCAGCTTCTGATCTCTCCCAGGAAATGTAATAAATTTCCCCTCAGTATACTTGTAGAAGAAACCACAGCGTTGCCTTGTGTGTATTGAAAGAACAGAAATAATGTGCCTGAGCAGGCATCAGTAACAGGGATTAGTTAGCTAACCAAGGAGATGCGTGGATTCTGAAAATGTATATCTAGCCATTATATATATGTTTGTGTGTGTAAGTGCATGTATATGTATAATTATACACTGGGTGCAGCATAAATATTTACCCATTATTTAAACATAAAATTTACCCATTACTTAAACATAAATTGAAACATACAGATTCATAAATATAGTTTCAAATTTTTACATAAGACTCACTTTCATTATTTTGTTTTATTTTTTATATTTAATTAAATATGGCAGACCAAACAATATATGGTCAAATTCTTGCATTGAAAATGTCTGGTATGATGAATTGTGAAGTGATAAAACAGTTGAATATTTGCAAAAAAACTATTTTTAATGTGTAGAAAAAGTTTCAAGAGGAGCAAACGACAACACCTAATCCAATTCTGGGAAGAAAGTGTTCAGTTTGTAGCAGGAGAATTATTGAAGCCATCAAGAAGAAGGTGAAGAGAAATCTATGAAGAACCACAAGGAAGGTGGTAAAAAAGCTGGATATTTTGAATAGGTTGCTAAAGAGATTAATGGCTAAAACCATACAAAATTCAATGACAACAACTGCTCTCAAGTGCCTCTAAGTAAAATTTTTTATTTGGTCAGACAAAAATTCTTTCACTGTGGAGGATGTGATCAACTACCAAAATGGTAGGGTTTATGCCATTTCATCAGGAAACATTCTTGAAGGTGTCAGAACATATTTCAGCTAACGGAAACCAACTGCTATCATTGTTTGAAATCACCCTTGGGGATCAATAAAGAAGACATGAAAGTAAATAGCGAAGTTTACCAGCAAATGTTGTGAAGAGATGTGTTGCCCTTGTTGTCAACCACATTTGGAAGTCACTATGCCTTCACTGAAGATGGAGCTCCCACACACATGGCCAATTTAATGCAAGAACTTGTGCAAGAGACATTTCCATTTTTGACAAGTCAATTTTGCTTCCATTAAACTTTGACATTAATCCTATGGACATTGCATTATGGCCGATATTGGATAGCAATACTCAATGTGTCAGACCTGGAAGGGTGTTTTTATGACATAGTGGAAGGAGTTTTTATGACATAGTGGAAGGAGTTTTTATGACATAGTGGAAGGAGTTTTTATGACATAGTGGAAGGAGTTTTTATGACATAGTGGAAGGAGTTTTTATGACATAGTGGAAGGAGTTTTTATGACATAGTGGAAGGAGTTTTTATGACATAGTGGAAGGAGTTTTTATGACATAGTGGAAGGAGTTTTTATGACATAGTGGAAGGAGTTTTTATGACATAGTGGAAGGAGTTTTTATGACATAGTGGTACAATTTGAGTGAAGAGGTTGGTGAAGAAGTTCTTGATTTGAGAAGAGATTAAGGGTTATGGAGAAAACAAAGAATGGCTATTTTGAATTGCAAATATACGTAAAATATTGTCAATAAACATAACAATCAACCAGTAAATTCTCATTAACCAAAACCTAAAACTTTTTCTTTTATGATAAAATGAATAATGGGTATATGTGTGTGTATATATATATATATATATATATATATATATATATATATATAAATATTAATTTTTAACCATATGACAGAAATGAAGCATGGAGAGAAAGGTTTTAAGTTTGGAATTTTTAGAAACATCTGTGTCCTTCATCAATGAACTGAGGAATAAACAGAGAAATGGAAATTACTCACCAACAGATGTTTTTGTAGATGGTGTATTTTCTGGTGGAAATTGTATTGTTAGCAAAAACCCAATCTCTGTCTGATTCCTCGATGTGTGAAACTTTTTATGAAAATAAACTTAAATTTAAAATATTTATTGGTGTAAAAGCATTAGGTAGATCTATTATACCTAGTGTGTCATGGGGGGAGTGAGATTGTAAGCATAAATGAAGAGTGTTATAGGTTGGGGAGGGGGAAAGACATCGCATGTAGCAAGTTGTAGCAAAAATTATTGGACCAAGTTTTCAAGTGTAGAAAGATGGGCTGTGGTTAGAATATGATGTGATGAAAAAAATGAGGAGTCAAAAATGGAATATATAATAATAAAATATTATTAAATAAAATGAAATGAAAAGAAAAAAGTGAAGGAACAAAAAAAATGGGTAAAAATTTGGAAATCTATTGTTAAGAAAAAAGGGATACAGAAAATAAAATAAAGGAAAAACTGTGAGGAAAACTGTATACATATATAGATGCACATGCATACATAAGTGCACATACCAGTGTGTAAATATACACAAGCCATCAAACAAACATATGAATCTTGATACACATAAAAATATAAATATATATACAAGATTAATATGTATCTATACTAACCTTCCCCACTGCTTACATAAGCTTATATGTAAAGGAGCCATAGTGATAGAATCAGTGATGGTATAAAAGAGGGTGACTGGAAAGTAGCCATCAGTGTACAGAGCAATACTTCCATTACTGAATAATGTGTCATGAGAGTAATCATAGGTGGTAGAACATAAAAATATAGTTGGTAGGTGATGGCTGTTAAAATTTAGAGTTAAAATGTAGGTGGAGGGTTTACTGATCTGAAGAGTGGTGGTATTGTTAATGTGTTTCCTTGTGGAAAATGTACTCTCTGAGTCAACCCAAATTCCTGTTAAGTCCTTCTATGGGGGAATTTAATTTTAGGATATACTTCAACTATCTGCATTTATCCTCCCGGCTATTGAACCAGGACGCTAAAAGCATGCACCCAACATCATCGATGCTATGACCAGGTTGGTTGAAGTGTACAGAGACCAGGAAATTGTTGTTCTTATCCCTGATGATTTTCTTGTTATTGAACTATAAATGGAACACTGTTCGAGTTTCTCCCATGTAATTCCCATTCTTGCATTTGTGACAGAAAAGTAAATATACAAAACTGGAAATGCCAGTGGTTTGAATGCCACATGAGTACCAGGGTCTGTGTAAATGTTGGGAGTGATGATGTGTTTGCAGATCAGGCATGGTGGTTTGGTGCAGGTGACATTTCCTTGGTGAAGTAATGTGTTGCAGATGTTTGATGTTAAAAGTCTAATGAGGTTGAGTTGCTGTTGCCTCATGTGTAGGGGGTTATTGCTAAATAATTATTAATATAGTATTGTCTAGTTTTAAATATTAGAAATCTTTAGTTAAGGTGTGGGAAAGTTTGTGGATGTTATAATTAAAATAAAAGACCATGGGGATTCTGGAATTCTTCTTTTTAGTTATATAGTTGAGGAGAGTGTTTCTGTTTGGAAGCTTTGGTGATAGATTCTTTGGTTATTTTGAGTGCGTAATTCCTATTAAGAAAGTGATTGCAAAGTTGTCCTATGTGTTGTAATCTTCCTTAAGTAAACAGATGTATTTAATGTATAAGCATTGGCTGAAGATTATTTATAGATTTTTTTAGGTTGGTGGGGTGGCAGATATTGAAATTAAGGTAGCAATGACCATCAGTAGGCTTGGGGTATAGTGTAATGGAGATGTGGTTATTATTGAGATGTAGCAGTGTGTCCAGAAACAGAATGGAAGTGGTAGAATATTCCATAGTAAATTTGATGGTGTAGTGGAAATTATTAAGATGTTTTTTAAGATCTAGGAGATTGCCCTCTCTCTGTGACCATATGAAGAAGATGTTATCTATGTACCTGTGTTAGTGTAGGGGTGCCAGGTGGTATCTACTAAACATATCTTGTTCATGGGCATCCATGAAAATGTTAGCATAGTGGGGGTGCCATTTTTGTTCCCATTGCTGTGCCTTTAACTTGAAGAGAATGGTGCTCATTGAACTGGAAGCTGTTGTATGTGAGTATAAAATATATAATGTTCGAAATATCTAGTATACGATGCTCATGGAAGGAAGCCTCTAGTGCTTAAGAAATTTTACAAGGCTAACATCCTCATGTGGGATGTTAGAATATAAGGATGACATATCCAAGGTCACAAGGAGTGCATTGTCAGGTAAACTATCTATATTATTCAGAATTCTTTGGAAATGAGTAGTGTCTTTAATATAGCTAGGAATAGAGAGTAGTAGAGGTTTGAGGATTTGCTCAATCAAACGAAAAATGTGTTGTGTCAGGGTTCCTATACCAGAATCTATAGGCTGGCCATATGGATGGATCTTAAGAGATTCTATCAGGTCATGCATCTTGTGTGGGTTACTGTTGATGTCCTCTATGGAGAGGTTGGTGGTTGTATCTTTGATTATTTTAGGGAGTTTGTGTAATTTGGGGAGGTTATAGAATGTGCCAGGTTTGAGACTTTCCAGGATTAAAGACTTGATTGGTTCTAATCAAATATATATATATATATATATATATATATATATATATATATATATATATATGGTGCAATGGGTAAATTGTTGAGATTTTATATTTTTAATTTTGTGCATGTGCATTGTTTTAGAAATTTTTGACTGCACAGTATAATAGGGTCAGTTGGGCACTGTCTATGAGAAAAAGAGCACCATTATGCAATTCATTCTGCCAGAAATTTGGAAACAGCAAACTTGGGATTCACACCAAAAGCTCCGATATGAACATTTCATAGTGCTTGGGTATCAATCTGAGGACAGTGCAGAGGATTCGGAAAGAGATGGATGATATATCCAGTCATCATGGTGTTTGGAGTAATGGTGACATTATGCCTCCATTCTTCTTCCTACAGGACCTCAGACTCAACATGGAGGCCTACAAGTGTCTTGAGGAGGTAGTGCCCCCCTGGGTCAAGAGTGTGGCTACTGGAAAATTCTATGTCTGACAACAGGACTCTTCACCATGCCACACAAGCAGGAGAACCCAGTTATAGCAGTCAGACAATTTCTGCAAACCCCTTGATTATTATGTGTGGAGAGCAGTTGAATGAGAGACCAACAAAACTACTTGTGACACCAAAGATGAACTGAAGGCAAGATTTATGACAGCATTCACCAACTTAAACAAGGAAACTGTTCAGAAGAGTTGCAGTAGTTTCCAAAGTCATCAGAAGGCCGTGGTTGAAGCCAATGGCGATTTTATTGAATGAATTTACTCTTCTGTATTTCAAGATATTTTTGTGTAATTTTGGTAAATATAACTGTTAATATGAGATGTCAGTATTAATTTTCATTTTTGCTTAATTTAGATGACAATTTATCTATCGCATCCTGTATACACACACACAGACACACATAATCACCTCCAAAAGTATTGTAACTGAAAGACCAATTCCTTTGTTTGTTGTTCACTGAAGACATTTGGGTTTAAGGTCAGAAGATGAATATGAGACAAGTGTTCAGAATTTTAGCTTTTATTTTTAGTTATTTACATTTAGATGTTTTAAATAACTTAGGACATACCACCATTTTTAGGTGAGAAAAGTAAAGAAACAAATAGTCTTAAAGGAAATAACATTTAATATTTAGTTGCATAAAACTTGCTAGCAATAATGGCATCAAGCCTGTAACCCATTGATGTTCCTAAACTGTTACATTCTTCATTTGTGATAGTTTTTCAAACTTTTAATGTGGCCTCTTTCAGTTCTTGTTTGTTTCGGGGCAGGGATATGATCTGGTGATTGACCAGTCTAAAAGTGTCCACTTTTTTCCCCTGATGAAGTCCTTAGTTGTATTGGCAGTATGTTTTGGATTATTGTCCTCCTGCTTGATAAACTTCCACCAGATTAGTTTGGATGCATGTCTCTGTAAATTAACAGACAAAATGTTTCTGAATTCATTCTACTGCTAGCATCATGAGTTACATCATCAATAAATATGAATGAGCCTGTTCCAAAAGCAGCCATGCAAGCCCAAGCCAAGACACTGCCTCTATTATCATTTCTACACACTTTGGCTTTTCTATCACTTCAGTAGAGATTAATCTTGGTCTCATCAGTCTCTATAACATTCTTCCAGAAGTTTAGTCACTCATCTCTGTACTTCGTTTCAAATTCCAATCTGGCCTTCCCTTTCTTACTGCTGATGAGTGGTTTGCATCTTGTAGTATGGCCTCTCTATTTCTGCTCTCAAAGTCTTCTTCAGATGGTGGATTGTGAAACCTTCACCCCTGCACCCTGGAAGTTGGTGGTGTCACTGACTGTTTTGGGGTTTTTCTTCACAGCTCTAATAATGTTTCAGTCATCAACTGCTGTTGTTTTTCTTGGTCAACCTGTTCTATGCCTTTTGCTCAGTACACCAATAGTTTCTTTCTTTTTCAGGGCATTCCAAATTGTTGTGTTGGCTATGCCCAATGTCTGTCCAATGGCTCTGCTAGATTTTCCTTCTTTTCTCAGCTTCAAAATGGCTCGCTTTTCTCGCATAGACAGCTCTCTTGTCTTCATGTTGGTTTATCCTTTTTAACAAGAAAGTCTTTATAGGTGAAACGCAAGACTAAAACCAAGATTAGTCATTCAGAGCTATTTAATGTTTAAATCAATCTAAAAGGCAACACACCAGCAACAAGAAACACATGTCAGTCATGTTTTCCTATATTTTTGCTCTCTTGAAAAATGGGTGGGTTCAAATAAAAGATGGTATCTCCTAAGTTGTCTCTCACATCTTTTTAAAAACAAATGTACACATGTTTACCATGGAAAAATTCAGTAAAAAATATACCATCTGCCTCGCTGCAGCCTAAGAAGCAACTACGACCAGATCAAGTTATTCTTTGTTATATTGGCTATCTAAACACTAATGGCAAACTCCAAAAATTTTTGGTAACTTGGGGAAACTCATCAGGTCAACTTCAGGTGATTCAAATCAAGAGAAATAAGTTGTCACATGCTGTGGGTAACAGAATTGTGAAAATTTTCATTTTTCAGCCACTTCTGCTGGAAAATTTACCACTTCTCCTAGGCAGAGCACCTTGATATGGCTATTGGCATTAGGCCTGAAGCTGTAGGGGGAAAAGTGAGGTGATATGCCTTGACTCTCATTGTTCATGGAACTAACTGATAGCAACTCAAACACATTTCACATTAAAGCAGGAGTCTTCCAAAGCTCTATCCTAGGACCTATATTGTTTCTTTATATTCATCAATGATCTTCCCAATGTCCTCAGTTCCCAACTTGGTATTTATGCTGATGACACAACTATTTACTCTTGCCTTAATAGTAAGTATGATAGGTTCAATAAAGTAAAACTGATAGTGGATCTTAAATATGACTTTTAATCAGTTGTTAACTGGGGCAAGAATGGCTTGTAAATTTTAATGCTTTCAAAATGAAATTGCTATCTTTTAGCCATCATAGGCAACTATTTTTGCCTTCCACCGGCATAGCTGATACTAATCTTCAAGAGAGCAACTCTTTGCAGCTTCTTGATGTCACGTTTTCTACTGACATGAAGTGGAATGATTATATTGAATAATTTGCTAGGTCTGCTGCTAAGAAAGTTGATTCACTGTGTCATGCTAGATAATCTTTTTCTACCATTCGTCCAGGCACTTGCTATATATCTTGGATCCTAGACAAAATGCAAAGAAGAGTCAGTAATTGCTATTGGTCCTGGTCTGACATCTTAACTTCAGTTGGTTTCCCACTACCTTGAAGTGATGTGGCTTCCCTATATATATTTTTATGACAATTGTTCTGATGAGCTTTCATCCCTAGTATCTCGAACACATGGTTTTAAGTGTACTATTAGATTGGGAAATAAGCCTCACTGTTTTAAATAGTGAGATGTAACCATAAGTTATAAAATTCTAAGAGAGTTTTCTCTTGTACTTCTCACATGGGGAACTCTCTTCCAGTTTCTTGCTACTCTGCTATCTACAATCTTCAAAAATCTAAATGCAACATCAATCACCATCTTCTGTCTTCCTGAATCTTATTCTTTGATTATTTATTCTTCTTCTCTAGCATTTTCTCATTTTCTTTCACTCTCACGAACCCATTCTGTCTTAGTGGCATTAACGCCTTGCTTGGAGGGAAACAAGTAAAAAAAAAATGACCCAATAAGAGGTGTGAATTTACTTAAATAGGTAATTAAGCTTTGCTTTATCAAGATGGGATCCTATGATTAAAGTGGTAATGGCATTATTCAGTTATAGGAGTGGTTTCTCTAATGGAAAAAGGGGATACAGGCTCAATTCCTGTTGAGTGATACATTTTTATTTGAAAGGACTTCTTGATCTAGGTGGTTATTAATGTCACTGTTTAAGAAAATAAAAATACAGGAATAACAACTCAAACAGGTGTACACACTAAAAATAACAGTCTAACTAATAAGAAATATATATATATATATATATATATATATATATATATATATATATACAGGGATCCCTTGATTTACGTGTTTTCAATTAGTGCACTAAAATCTTTTATACCAAAATTTTATTAGTGCATGCATAATACTTGATTAGTGCAGTAAAACATTCTTCAGTTTAACCATAGTAACTGAAATTGATTTTTTATAGTTACCAATTAATTAAAATTTTTCTAAAATTGAACAAAATGAAAAATGGGTAACTAAGTATTTTTGTCAATTTTCTTTATATTTGTTTAATGCATTTTCGATTAGTGTGTATCTTTTAATGTACACATTAGCTGCACTAATCAAGGGATTCCTATATATATATATATATATAGATATATATATATATATATACCATGTGGAGAGGTACTGAGCTTAATGGGCTGAAACTTTTTGAAGCACAGCACTCAGCTGAAGATTGCAGCTGGTCTGGAGTACTTGATGTGTACATGTGTTTTTATGTATGTGTGGGCATACATATATGTTTATATAAGCAAATATATGGATATAGATCCGACAGTATAAAGAAAAATACAGAAAAAACAAAAAAAAATTTTAACATGCAATTATGCTGTATTAATGTTAATATAAAGTCGACGTCAGACGTTTCAGTCTATTTAAGACCATCTTCATGGACATTTTGTGTTAAATTTTTATATGTTCTAATGTTAATTATGTTTAAATGAAAATGTCCATGAAGATGGCCTTAAATAGACTGAAACGTCCGACGTCAACTTTATATTAACATTAATACAGCATAATTGCATGTTAAAATTTTTGTTTGTTTTTTCTGTATTTTTCTTCATATATGTTTATGTGTGTGTATATATATAGAGAGAGAGAAAGAAAGATAAAATAACAACACTTCTTGATATACACAAACTTATATAATTTAATGTATGCCAAGTCAAGCAGAATATTTGTCAATAAAGTGTTCAATAGATAGCTAGAGAAATAATTATTGTATCAAAAATATATAGTACATAGTTTTGCAATGGGATCCAGATAAGAATATTCTTCTTTAGATCCTGATGAGTGGATCATCATAAAACTTTGAGTTAGTCTTTGATAAATATCCTGAACTTTTAGTATTTTTTTTATGTATCTATATTTATTTTTTTACAATAAACACTAATTTTTAGTAGGTACAAATTTTTGAGTAGAAAATTTGCAAACAATGAAAGTGATATTTTTCGAAAGTCTTATTAAAGAAATGGTAAAACTACACCTAACTACAATGTGATTTCCCTTAACTGAAAAAGGGACTGACGGTTCAATCCATGTTGAGATGTATGTTTTCTTCAATATGACCTATGATGCTTCTTGGGCAGTGGATATCAATTTGACTGTTTGAAAACAACAGTGATATCTACTCAACATGTATACCCCTAAAAATAATGTTTGTGTAATAAAATATAATGTTATATTAAAAAATAAATCCATTAACTTCTTACATATATATAGGAGACACACATTAATGTATAAGGTGCTGTAGCATGCTGATAATATTTAGCAAAACTGGTTCGGTTGACCATTAATAAATATAAATTTCCAAATTAAATAACCCATCAATGGTTGACATACTGCAAAATGAACAAAACCAACATAAATCACTTCTAATACATTTTCATAGTAAAATCATTTGCAATTCATTTTCACAGTAAAATCATTTCCAATGCTTTTTCATGGTGAAATCATTTGCAATGCGTTTTCATAGTGAAATAACTTGCATTGCATTTTCATAGTAAAATAATGTCCATTTGCATAGAGTAATGGTTAACAAAGCTAGTCTAATTGACCATTACTATTGAATAGTGAGTCTGATCCTGACTCGGTGTCCTATACAAAATTCAACATTAAATCATTACAAGTTTGACATGTTGCAAAATCAACCTACCAACTTAATGTATACAGAAGTTTCTATTGCAATTATTTTTTTCCTGTCCTTTGTCATATTCTATTTTTTAATAGATAAGAAAAAAATTAAAAAATTATGGTATAAAAGTTAAGGCCACCTGATTTTAAGCTCTTTCTTTTAAAAAAAAATATTTTTTCACAGGTTATATATTAACAATACAGAAAAATTAAATTAATTTAATTTTAACCTAGCAATTTCAGTCTCATTCTAAAACTGAATGTGTGTGTACAAAAGGAATAAGTCAATCAATTATGAACAGACCCAGTCCATCCCAGTTTAAACTACAGTCATAACAAATAAGTATATTTACATATATCATTTTTGTTGAGGGTCCGTGTCCCTCTTTCTACTCAGATCAGAGAGCATATATCCCTACCTACAGGTTGAGATTGAAGTTTAAAAGCCATTCTTGAATGTTCTGCCACTTATGAAATATCCTATTAAATATTATGAAAATTTGGTGTGTATGTAATATGTGTAAGAACCTCCCATCCTAATAATCTAACTTTTATTTGAGTCTGTTTGGGAGAGTGTGCCCTACTGGTGAATAACACCTTTTCTATTTAGCAAAGCAGGACACTTTCAGTGCAATACTTCATTTGCACAATCAATTTGCTAACATTAAACACATACAGTGATAGTCCTTCCATTTTGTAGTAGTTCATAATGGACCATACCTTTCACAGTCCACCAAAGCAAGGATTTATGTGGATACAGTTCTGAATTTGGTGTTGGCACTGGTTTCTTATTCTCACTGGCTTTTGTCTTTTTCATTTTTATTGACATGCAAAAGCTATAACAATGCAATGTTAACATGAAAAGTTAATATTCCTGGTTAAAAAACTGTTGCAGATATTAGAACATTGCAAATTGTCATATAGGAATAAAGTGTCACTGCTGGCACTTGGGTTTGAACATGGATTGCCAGTGAGCAAGCACAGTGAACCTCATCTTGAAATAATTAGATCATGTGATGGGTAAAGGAAAAAAATATATATGGCAAATAGCATTATCTGACCAAGTTTTGTTTGAAGGCATTACTATTATATCTGTGATTTATAAAGTCTCTCCTACAAACAGGCATTACAGAACAAATATTCCCAATTAAACTCTGAAATACACTATAAACAATATACTGTTGGGCAGAAGAATTAATAAACTAATTCTAGGCATTTTCCTACCAATCAATCTTGGTTCTGCTTTGGTTGACTGACTCATAATTCATAGCAGTGACATATACAATTACTTCCTGAATACCCTGGAGATTGATTCAGTGAGGGCAATTGACAGGAAAATCTTGTAATGTACAAGTTGACACTACAAGATTCAAAGGTCATTTTAGGCATATCTCTCTTCTATGGCACTGCTCAATTGTGCTGGCTGGACCAAATCTCAGGACACTATGGTCTTTAGAAGTCAACAATCTTTCATCAGTGATATGTATATTTTTTTCAGCAGTGTTTGAATACCAAAAAGTGAAGGCCTATTTGAAAACTTTGGAGTTCATGATGAAGTTCACTTTGAAGATGGAATGTAGGATTGGTGGAAGCATTTGATGATATACATGTGGTTCAGAAGTGTGAAGTTTAATGGACAGGATGGTGACTTTATAGACCTTTATTTTAGTGTCATTTCTTGGCCCAAACATATTTGGGAAATCTTCCAAAGACTTGGTTTGTTATTGCCAGTCTGTTGATAACAGTCTAGTTTGCCAACTGTGGATATGACACTCCTAGCTGACATTTTGAAACTTGTTCAGCTTTGCTAAGCTGATCAGTACAGAAGGTACAGGTTACACTTGAAAGAGTACAGGTTGTTGAAGAATGATAGCTTTATTTAGATTGATTTTTAAACTGAAGAGTTCAGTAGGCTTTGGAAAGCAAGCTGTTTTTTTATTTCTTGTACTAAGATTTTACTCAATATAAGTCTGGAGAGCCATTCAAAGTAGGGGGTTACAGTCAAAATGATAATGATAAATGAGGTATGTTATATGAATAGAAGAGGTTGTGGTGGGATCATGAAAATAAGGGGGACAGATGATTGACTAATCCTAGACTTGAATAGGCTAAGACTGAAGTTGTTAGAGAAGCACCTAAACAGGAATTCGACAAAATAGCAGTTCTTAGGAAAACCTGTCTTTTTATATTTGAAACATGGAGGGAATGACAGTGATTTAACTCTGTACAAGTGGCATAGCATGTTTTAGTTGTAAAGGTATGAACTGGTGGAATTAAAGAATAAAACTCATCTGAACATTTGCCATGGTAATAGCAACTGCTTGCAACATTTTGTCTATTGCAGAGTGGGAGATAAGTCATCCTCACAAGACTGCAAAAGTGATTTTAAATTCTATAAAGACTGGAAAATGAAGATAGAGTAACTCCATCCCAAATATTGCAGCAATACTCCACTTTGTGTATAATCTGATTCTTGTAAAGGTAAAGTATAAAAGATACTTTCTGGAGTAAAAGAATGAACCAACCATTTTCCCAACATCTTTAGCAATGGATTATATATATATATATATATATATATATATATATATATATATATATATATTTATCCCACTTGATATCTGGAGTGAATGAGACCAAACAGACATTTAAAGTATGGAGCCTCACTGAGAGCAAAACAAGTCATCATGACTGGAGAAAATTCAAGGTCTGAATGTTGATGATGAAATAATACTAACTTGGTTTTTGAGTTATTGAAAGTTACAATCCAGTTATTTCCCTCTTGAGCTGCTTG
>CAHIKZ030000633.1:1500000-1507500 GCA_903632075.3 Acanthosepion pharaonis
ATGTTCCTGGAGTCTACTACTATAATACTTAATTTTTAGGTCTCATACTTGTGAGGGAGGATTAATGAATGAACGACAGTTCTAGTAAAGGCTGAGTCCCTTTTTGCTCCCATTCAAGTATAAGCACCCTCTTCCATTCTTATCCTTGTTCATTACATTGCAAGGATGGGTAGGAAGGGAGAAGAGAAGGGATGAAAGATATGAGGAAAATGAATAAATAAAAAAAAATAATAATTAGAAGAAGAAGAAAACTATAGCACTGCTCAGTATAGGAAGAATATTAAGGAAAATGTGATTGTTCTCTTAAATACATAGTTTTTGTCAGTCTCCAAGAATATTGGAATGATATATGATAAGAGTTGACAAAAAATAAAATTTTTAAATTAGAAAAAAAAAAGAAAAGTAAATGAATGAATATACACACACACATATATACATAAAAGAAGATAAAGATTAAGACAAAAAAATCAAGGAAACTAATGATAGAAAAAAGAAATGGGGTGGTTGGTGATTTTTTAAAATTAAAAAAATTAAAGCTTGAAACTTAAAAGAAAGAAAGGAAGGAAAGCATACATTTATTAATTCGAATGCAAACAACTTGCACATTTGGGGCTGCATTCTTCTTTTTCTTCACTCTCTTCTCCTCCTCCTCCTCCTCCTATGAAACTCCTCAATTCCCTCCTCTTTCCGTTCTTTCATTATCTCCTCCTCAACCACCTCCTCCGATTCCTGGTTTTTCGACTCCACCTCTTCCTCCATCCCCCTCTACCACCAGCTCCGAGTTTTCATTCTCCTCCTACTCTCTAATACACACAAACGCACACACGCACGCACGCACCGACTTCAACCGACTGCAGCAGCAGCAGCAGCAGCAGCTTGCTCGCTTTCCTTTCCCTTCTGAACTCTTATGGAAGGGTGTTCTCGTCCTGTTCACCACGGACTACAGTGGATTTAACAACACAGGTGAGTATTTATTTCAAAATGTCCTTTTTACGGGGTGGATGTATCATTGATATTTCTACTTAGACTTAACACGCTCTTCAGACTTTCATGCATAAATTAAAAAAAAAATGCACATTTAACGTTTCGTTACTTTTTAGTACTGAATGAAAACGAGGGTTCTGGTTAGGTTTTTGCTTTCAAACCCTCACCACACTACCTCCTCTTTCCCCACCCTGTATAATTATGCATGCATATATATATATATATATATATATATATATATATATATATATATATATATATATAATGAGGGGACGCTGAAAACTCATCGACCTGACCCATTTTCAAAATTTGACCAACTGACCAAAAAAAACATCAGATTTTTCATACTACTTTTTATTTGAAGGACGTCTTAGTCGGGCTGAGAACTTTTCAGCAGCCTCTCTTTTACTGTTTTCTTTTTTGCAAGCTTTGTTTTTTTCTTACAAAAAAAAAAAAAAAAAAAAAAAAAACTGATCTCCTGTCTATCAATCAGATAATTGATAGAATAGATTTTTTTCAGCATCAACCAACCCACCCAACTCAACCACTGTATACGTCAAATCGTTTTTGAGACCCTTCATTCTCCCGCGATCCTATTTCTCTGCGATAGATACGCATTAAAATGCACACACGCATGCATACACATTGAAGTGTCAATACAGGCAGAAAATTTATTCAGGGTTACAGTTGCACACAAATAAACAATCACCTGCTTATATAGACACATGCATATGCACACACCTGCAGATGCATAGATAGATAGATAGATAGATAGATAGATAGATAGATAGATAGATAGATAGACTGAACACTGAATGAATGAATGTCATGTGAGCTCAGCATCAAAATATCGCAATTATTTTCTGTGTGTCATGTTTTCTTTACAGTAAATATTTTGATTGCAGATAAAATGGAATATTTTCAGAGTAATATTTTTCGTTCAGTTATTGGTTTTTAAATAAAAACGTTTTTTTTTTAATATTTTTTAAACTCTCGCTCACTCTCTCACTCTCATACACACATGCACGAGGATATATCACATGAGGTAAACACTAACATACACACACTTGTTGTTGATCATCTGATTTTTTTTTTACCTGGAGAAAGTCAAGAAAAATACAATTACCCTCCCTGAAGATTAGGAACTTGAAAAAAATAATTCTTAATTGCCAACCAGTTTCTCTTTATTATTATTTTTTAATATCCAGTTGCATCTTGTCTTCTTTTCGTCCTCTTCTAAGGCCTTCGACTTTTCAACAAGACGTTGATCATCAGCAATCTTTACTTCTTTCTTTCTTCTCTCCCTGCCCCCAAACCAAAAAGAAAAATTCCTCGATATCTTAAAAATGAGAATGGTAATGGATGGATCGGATGTCGTGTGACCAGGAGAGGAGAGAGAGAACAACGATGTTGAATGAATGAATGAATGAAAGCAAGTTAATCGTTGTTGCTGGTGAATTCTCACAAATGCAGCAACTCCTTCTTACCTTATATTTGTTGGGTTTCTTCTCGTAAAATCTTATTTTTTCGTTATTTCTAAAACAATAAACACTTAAAAAAAAAAGAAAAGAAAAAAAGCACTCGGGTAGAAAGCAGTAGAGAGAGAAGTGGTGATGGTGGTGTTTATTATTGTTATTGTTGTTGTTATATCATCATCATCTGCAATAGTGTCGGTCTTCATTAATTCTGCATTATTTATTATTACATACATCACACATACATCCTTGCAGTATTCCTTGCAACATACATTTACGTGCGCGTGTTTATCAATATGTGAGTGATGATGATATGACACAGTAAAAAAATTTAAATACATATGATGAGATCGAAGAAAACCTTCTGCTAAAAATGTGTTCATATTTTAATAATGTGACCCTAGTTAGCAGACCTCCACAAAAAAGCATACGGTTTATTTGCTTTAACCTCCAGTTGAGTTTATATCTGTAAAAGTAGTTGGTTCGCCACTAACCAGCTGGTGGCCCAGAAGAGATTTTTTTTTTGTTAGATGCAAATGGTTTTTATACGCGATTTAGTTTCGATTTCGCTTTCTCAAGTATTTCCTTCTTGTTAGTTACATCTATCTATCATTTTCCCCATAGGAATAATAAAAAAAGGGAAAGGTCATCATTAATTGTAAATTAATAATATCACCTTATAATGTTATTAATAAAATAAACAGAAACAGGAAGATAAAATGAACCTGTTAAACATTTTTTCAATTCTTCCCTATTATTTAAAAACTTATAGGGAAGAATTGAAAAAATGTTTAACAGGTTCATTTTTCTAAAGTAAACATTCTCTCTCTCTCTCTCTCTCTCATATCACAGAATTATCTACAAATGGAGGTAATAAATTGTACTTGCAATGGAAAATATAGAGGCGAAAAAATTGAGGTGAAAGAACATATTATCGATGCTACAGAGTTGAACATATTTCTTTAAAAATAGACACTAGCCGCGATATGGCATTTTAAATTAGGCTGGAATTTCAGCTGGGAAATATTTGTAACATTAGTAGTGTCATTTTTACAGAGCATTGAATCTTTTTCTTAGAATAGCAATAATCTAAGTTATTACTAGCACTGTGGCATTTTTAAACAAATCTTCATCAAATTATTACTTTATAGAAGATTTAAAATTTTTATAATTAATAAAAATACTTTGTTGTTGGTAATTTTTTAAAACTCTCTCTCGCTGTGTAGAGAGAGTGAGGATTGATATATATATATATATATATATATATATAGAGAGATAGAGAGAGATAGATAGATAGATAGATAGATAGATAGATGTCTTTGCGTGTGTGCTTTTAAAAAAGTATGTTTCTCAATAATTGCATGTTTTTAAAAATATATTTAAAAATTAAATTATAAAATCTTTGGATTTGGTGTATATTTTTTAGTTTGTCTGCTATTTGTTTGTTGATGAATGCTTATCTAAACGATAAACAATGCATGATATAGCCTTGAATATGTTAAAGAAAGAGAAAGAAATGCTTCAAACAAATCAGTACTTCAGATGCGTTCGATCAACCAACGAAAATTGCATAGTTGTATCAAACAAAAACCACAGGAGAATCAAAATTTTCTATTGCAAAAGATTAAAGAAGCAGAAAAAGATGATGATAATGAAAAAGAAAAAATATTTTTATAAGAACAAAAACATTTTTGTGCAATGGATGGTAAGAGAGGAGAGGGCAAAAATTAGTTTTTAAAATTATTGATAAATCAAAATTTAGTCCAGAAATACTTTTTTTCGTTCGCGATATCTTTTTTTTTTAGTATTTATTAGCTTCGGAATTGTTGATGATTTGGGAACTAATTTTGCATCCAGTACCAAGATTTATCACAGAATTGTAATTTTGCAGAGATACTTGTATTTTTTATAATTTATTACTAGAAAAAAAGAAAATAGAGAAAATTATCCGTTGCAATTGACAACCATATCAATTGTGACTGTGTAGCCTGTAGTGCATGTTTATATATATATATATATATATATATATATATATATATATGCACTGTGTGTGTGTGTGCGTGTGTGTGTGAGAGAGAGTGAGTGAGTTAAGCTGACGAAAGGTCACGTATTTTAGATCAAACCATTTTAGGAACTCTGGTTTTATTTTTTTTATCATCCTCTTAATACTGACTAATAACGAAGAGAATTCTTCTGGCGGGACGGAAAGAGAAGAAAAACGACTCACCATCAAAACATCAGGGAAATTTATTTACGTCATTTTTCAACTAATTAAAAATATGAAAACTATGTCTTAAAATTTAAATCAATAACCTTGAATTTAAATTTCATATTTATCATTCAGCTAAAAAAAAATTGTAATTCATTTAGAAAAGAAAATGAAAAATCCGTCAGGCCAGCCAGCTAACCCATTTTTTATGATACATCACTGAAAATGAAAAAGAAAAAAAAACATGAAAAAAAAGCGAGAAATACATATCGATATGGATGGTTAATTTTACGGGAGATTGCTGGAAAAACCTTTTAAAATGTATCGTCTGCTGTCATTTAGAAAAATAGCAGTATAAGTTCAGTTCATTTTTATTCTGATCAGATATATCCATTTGTAATATGTACACAACGACTATCCTTGGAAAATTAATGCTAGCTAAACCAATAAAATTTAGCGATGCGTTACGGGTCTGGAGAAAGCTAAGGTCCCTGGGGGCCGAGAATTTCCGCATATCTTCTCTCTTCGTTTACCTCCGGCCTTGGAGTTTGTTAATGAGGAAATTGTATATAACAGTGTCAAACAACTACAGACTACTAGAGAGAGAAATGAAAAAGAAAAAGACGAAAAGAACGTACTACATAAAATATTAAAAAAAGAAAGAAAAAAAGGGGTTTTTAGTCGTACTAAGGAATATAGTCGTCACTATCAGCTACTACTATGCTATTATATTACCTAATCTAAAATTAAATTGATATGCTTCGTTATGGATTGAAACTTAAAAAAATAATGTTGTATTTTATTAGGTAAAATTAAAATAAAATTGAAATACACAGAAATAAACTTTTTAAAGCGTTATTTACCAATCCCTACGATATAAAAAATAGGAGAGATCGAAGGAGAGAGATCACATATCAGTTATTTTAGTTATTCCATGTCGATTTTTTCTAGCTTTTACAAATAGATGTTTTTGTTTAATTTACATACAATATCAACAAATTATGTTTTTCTACTTAAAAAAAAAAAGAGAGGAAAAAAAAAATAAAATAAAATAAAGCGTAATAATGGTTGCAGGTGGCTTATATTTGTTTTACCAGCCCGTTCTTAAAATGATAAAACTCTAACATGATGATATATTGGCTTCAAACTCCACACAGGTATCCAGTTTAATTCTAGGTTCTAACGTAGTAGTAGCAAGCACCAGCAGAGAGGTCCTTCCTTCCTTCTTTTCCCATAGCCTCACTCTCTCTCTCTCTCTCTCTCTCTCTCTCTTTGCGTAAGAAAGTGTGGGGAGAGAAACAGATTCGTGAAGGAGTACATTGATAAATCTAATAGAAAGGTAATCGAATCTATACCATCGATCTTTCAATTAAAGAGTCAGTATTCGCACAAAAAAAAGAGCTCCCGTTAATTTCATTTAAATTGATGACAAACATCGTTTATTAATTTATCTCTTTATTTATTTTGGCGGTGGAAGGGAGTGCGGATATGTTGTTGTTGCTGATAAAGCTACAACTACTATACTACTGCTGGTATGAACGACTTTTTTTACGTTCAGTTTCACTTTCCCTATCTATGAACTGTGTCAGTGTTACTGTTACAGATATAGAAATATCAAGTGCCTATGTAAAAATATATCGTTAACTATATAAAATACATCTATATACTATATTTGAATTAAATTTGTGTGTGCATACATATTTTATTAGTAGTGTTCAGAAAAATATTACAGCAGTATTTACATCTTGTTCTGGAGGGAGGGGGAGGAGGAGGAGAAGAAGAAGAAAAACCTGGTACCAGTAAAAATGTGTAGTGAAGAAATGCTCTGATATAGTACCAGGAATTACAAGAGTCAAACCATCTTTCTCTCTATTTCTATCAGTTCTCACCTCTGTCCTTGAGTGAGAATGTCTTTTATACAGACAGAGGGTTATTTAATGCAATTTATCATGACTGATAGGGCTTTTTGGTGGTGCCACTTGGCCTGAACAGGCTAAGTAATGCGGGCAGGGATGAGGGTACATTGCTTAAGTGATGGAGGGTGAGAGAGAGTGAAAGAGAGGTGTAATAACAACAGTCGGTTCACCATCAAAGTGGAGTGTGTGTGTGTGTGTGTGTGTGTGTGTGTGTGTGTGTGTGTGTGTGTTGTGTGTGGCTGCTTCGATCTCATAGACAGCAATCCAGCCTACTTCAATCTCTCTTCGTTCTATTCTGGTATGATGTATACTGGAATACGAGAAGTAGAAGAAGGGATGTCAATTATTGTCAGTTCTCTCTTTTTCTCTCTTCATATGTATGTATGTGTGCATGTATATATATATATATATATATATATATATATATAAATAAAAATCTATCTTCTTACTCTGATCGCCCCTCATCTCTGCTGATATGTGGCCTTGGCACATTATCACATTCAATAATGTCAGAATCATTGTTGTTATCTATATAAATTATATATACACTAAATATCACTTCTGCTGCATTTACAGTATTTTATTGTTGCTACTATCTTTGCATTTGATTTACTAATCTAAGCAAATAAATCTGACTAATCATCGTGGTTATACATTGATATATTGTTCAATTCCATTTTGGTAGTTAGAAATCAGTAGGTTTTCGAACGAAGATGAGAATCTGAACTTTCATCCATCACTAAAATAAATACTGACTGCTACTATTTCTTAATAATAATAACAAATAATAATAATAAATTAAAAAAAGACAAGATTAAAAACTAAATAAAATCAACATTAAACATCTTTCATCTTTGCATTCATCCTTCAGTAAGAATGTCAGCTGAGTGAAATCCTACACAGATACATACATACC
>CAHIKZ030000633.1:1512500-1605000 GCA_903632075.3 Acanthosepion pharaonis
CAATATTACAGAAAAATTTTCCCCTAAAATATATTTTCTACTTTTTCATGCATTTTCTTAATTGGAAACTTACCAGGCAAAAAGAAAGCTATAAATTGCTTTGCTATGTTGTTATTATAAACACCAAACTTATATATATGAAGTTTCAGTTTTCCAGTGACAAAAATGACTAAAATTCATTGACTTATTCAAACTATTGTGCTTATCCTTGGTTGTTATAAAAGGTTTTATAGGCAGAACATTTTAGCACTGGCTCTCTTCAATTGCCCATTATTTTGTGTTATATGATATATATATTCTATGTTGATCATTGTTATTTTCAAAAGGGATATGAGCTTACTGTGATAATCATAGGTTGAAATGATCAGACATTCGATTTAAAGGCTCTAAAATTCACCTGATGTCCTTTAGGATGGTGGCATAGCGGATATAAGTGTTGTGTTATGTAGTGGTTGAGAATTCAGTTTTTGGATCAGGTAGTGAAACAATATGTTCTGGTTCAGCAGGAATGGACAAGAACTAGCATCACAGGGTCAAGAATAACACAATAACCAACATATAAGATATTTTATATAGCCCTGAATGATTTCCAGAAGGTATAAAAAGATCTATAACAATCAAAGATGAGAAGAATAGTTTGAATAAGCTAAAGCTTATTGATAATTCCACATTTCAAAAATCAAACAATGTTATCAAATAGAAAATTCTTAGTTATACATTTCATTTGTTTTACATTTATATACAAAGTTATGTGGATAGAATTTAATTATGATTTGTTTCATTAATCACAGCAGCTCATCAATACAAAGGAATTGCCTTACTGTCATTATAACCAATTTCAAACTCATACTCTATAAAGATAAGTATTTCAGTTAATGTATAATATTTAAAAGATAACATGCATGTGTGTTAATGAAATTTCATTTGTGTGTCATGTGCATATAGAGATATATATATGCTAATCAACATTTATGAGTTAATATAATATTCAAGGATGTAGCATACAATTAAACACACACACACACACACATGTATGTACATATGTCTGTATGTATGTATATAGATATAGATTTTATTTTTTTAATCATTTCACTCCATGCAAGCCATTAAGACACAAGGGGAGTATTCGGTGTGAAAGAATAATAAAAAAGAGAAACATTATTAAGGAGTGAGAAGAATAATCAAGAAAACAGATAACAATTGACATTGCATTTAAATTTTTGAAGATCAAAGTTTCTTGGGAAGAATGGAACCAGAAGAGAGTTCCACAGTGAAAAGTGCGAAAAATAAACTGTTAGCATAGAACTTACAGTTACATTTAGCAAATTCAGCTGTGAATTGATAAGACCTTGCTGCCAATCTAGTACTGAACTTAAATTCATAAAATCTAGGTACCATAGTGAATATATATATATATATATATATATATATATATATATTTTAGTCATGTGGCTGAGCAGTTAGCATTAGTGTTTCAATCATGAGAGACAGGTTTGAATCTCATGTCACCTCCTTGTTAAATCAAACATGATCATGGTTGCTTTAACAAGGAAGTGACTTCTTGATTATATTGGTCTGTGGAGAGGCTCACACCATGTAGCAATGTTGGTCAGTGCCTGAAAAACATACCAAGAAATTGTTCAGAACTCATCAATGGTTGTACTAGCATGACATCACAAGTCATTGGAACTAAGGGTTCCAGCAGATTAACCTTTTTCAACTGGTGATCATGACAGATTATATCCTCTCTCACAGAACTACTAAAACCAAAATTAAGGTCTAGTTAGCATATAAACCACAAGTTGATTCTGTGAGTTTTGAAAAATCACAAATATATCTGAGTGGCCATCTGTAACAAAGAGACTGCCTTAAGAGACACCATAGTCTCCTGAAATTGGTGAATGCCTACTTATCTATAGGCAAGTGAATGACAAAATTGAAATAACTTCTTAGTGATGTATTTCATACCAAGAAGGAACTTTGTAAGACTAAAAACAGTTTTATTAAGGGAATCAGTATAGACTCAAAGAATGCAGTTTAGATGAAAAGAAGAAGCAATTTATTAATGCAAATATGTATTGAAAGTGCACTAATTTTTGAATTCTCTGTGATAAATATATGTCCAGGATCATAAAACATATCTTCCTTACTCACAAAATTACTACTGATACAATGTGGGATAATTAAAAACAATAACAATAACAATAAAAGCAATAAAAAGCTGAATGACATAGACTAAGTGAAGCACCTAAATTACACTGGATGTCAAAATTTAATTCTAAAGCTGAGCATCTCTGTATCTTTGACATTTCAATGTAAACTGTAACTGGTGCTTGCTATGTTTCTTCCTCTCTAACTTTCTCACATTTAGTATATAAGACTGATTCCATTAATAAAACTATTATTACTCTGAAGATGTTCCTAATTGGAATGAAACATGTCACTAACAAGTTATTTCCATTTCGTTGTTCACTTACCCACCATTAGTCTGATATATCTTTCATATATATGTGTGTGTCTGTGTATTCTTAAGATACAATGTATACTCAAGGTAAGTTAGCAAAAACAAATCAAGTTAAATAAATAAACACTGAGAGAGTGAGAGAGAGAGAGCAAATTATTGTTCCTTAGCAGAATTCTATTGATGTTTTTTCCAGCTGCTGTTCAGTGGATGCTGGGCTTGCAAATAAAATGTAAGAAAAATAAAGCAAGCTCTTCTCATGATGAACACTGTTGACAGTTCTTTAAATGTATTGATTTTTTCGTCTTTGTGCAAAATCACATTTATATGAAACTCCTTCCCTCTCACTTTCTCATAGTGTAAATTTTACAAGTATATTTTGCAAATAAACAACATCAGATTTATTTCAGTTAAATGTTAGTCTTTCTTTCTTTTTGTATTTTCAAGTTTTGTAATCTGTACTACTTTCTCTTGGCTTCAATTTATATTTTCTTTGTAATGCCATATAACATCAGGTCATAGTCAATCATGGCTCTCCCCAGTTTCTTTTTCTTTATTATCTCTGAATTACCATGACCTCTTGTGAAAGACAGTAGAATAGCTTCCTGTTGCCTTCTCCATGATTTTAAATTCAGAGTTGTCCTCTTTCTCTGGCAGCCACACCAGGCTAAAGAATTAAGTTTACCCTGATTTTTAATCTAGAACTAAAGGGAGACGAGTGGATTCATACCATTTTCAAGGACATTTGTGTGAAATTGAATGCATCATACTATGCCAAAATTTGAACTTAGCTTACTAATTCCTATTTCCACACTGATATCTGTCACACCACCTCAAAGTAAAGAATACTAAAGTTAATGGATATTTGGCCCATGATATTGTACAGTTGTGATTATATTTTCATTTAATTATATTTCATTGACTAATTTCATTTAATTACTATGGTTTTCTTTTACTTAATAAAAAAGTGGATTTTAGAGTATCCTACTTTAGGAATATTGGTTACTGGGCTAATTTAGCAGACCATTAATACTATGCACTGAGTTTGCTTCCCACTAGATGCTTCAGACTTTTGGAAATGTGTCAGATTAATCTCAACTTTGTGAATGTCAATAGCGGATATATATATATATATATATATATATATGTATATATTGCACATATAGTGCTGGTGTTAATAAAACAGTGCTTGATATAATACAGCTATTAAGTATATATTAATAAATATACATATCCCTCACCAATAGCATGAATTGAAGTTTCAATGTACAACACAATCTTCAGGTGCCTGAAACTTAGTCATCATTATTTATCAAGGAGCGATTATATATATTTTTGTGCAATGGATGGTCGGGTAGTGGAGAGTGAAAATTAGTTTTTAAAATTAAATTGATAAAAATCAAAAGTTGGTCCAGAAATACTCTTTTTCATTCGTGATATCTTTTTTAGTGTTTATTGGCTTACCAGAATTGTTGATGATCTTGGGAACTAATTTTGCAATCAGTACCGAAATGTAGCATATCACAGAAATGTACTTTTGAAGAGATATTTGTATTTTTTTAATAATTTATTGCTAAAAAAAAAAAAAGAAAAAATTATCTGTTGCAATTGACAACCATATGAATTGTGACTGTAGCCTGTAGTGTGCATGTTTATATATATATATATATATATATATATATATATATATATATATATATATATTACTTCAAATGTTATTTTAGTAGATACATTTATTTGAGTAGCCATCCCATTTTTCAGTTAAACAGTGTGTATTACATCTACTGGCATGTGCACTTAAGAAAACTTAATAAAGAAAATGTGCCCTCTGCAGAATTTGAACCTGTGACCTCTTTGTAGGAGGAACCACCATCTGATCTGGCATACTCAAACTGCACAGCCATGGAGAGTGTCACAGCCCAGCAAGGTTCTATTTATCCACTTAAGGAATGCACATTACCTTGCTCAGATTTACTTGAAAGCCTATATCTGCTTGGTTTTGCATCAAATATGTAAACAAAGCTATTTCTAAAGAATTCATGGATATATTTTTTAATCCAACATTTCCGAGCACAAGTATACTTTCATCTCTCTTTATCTCACATTTTTTTTTTCATAGATACACACATATATTTTCATATACCAGTAGTTAACACTTATCCAGCAATGGCAGCACTCTTTTTATATATATATATATATATATATATATATATATATATATATATATATATATATATGTGTGTGTGTGTGTGTGTGTGTGTGTGGGCGGATGTGTTTGTATGTATATTGTACACACGAATATATAAGCTTTCTATGTAAAAATGCTTTAAGAATTCCTTTGCAATTTTCAATGTATCTATGTTACAATTATTGGATATTAACTGTCATCTTATGCCCCTTCTATATTGTGGATTTTAGAAATATAAATAGAGCAATTCTGAAAATTTTGCTGCCCAATATACAAAAATTTAAACAAACATCAGAATATATTTTATGGCAATTCCTTGTAGGTTAGGCTGAGTACTTATCAGTTTTTAGCACCTCCTCATATATATAAAATGTGGCTGTTGCATAATAATGACAATAAGCTGCAAAGCTGAAGCAACCCACTGGCTTTTCTTTCTCTATTTTTCTCTTTCCTTCTCTTCTCCATTTTCCCCATCTCTTCTGCCTTACTTTTAATGTTTCCAATCTTTAATTTGTTTTTCAATTTTACTGTCTTGATTTTCATTCAGGATTTTATGAGCACACAAATATAGAACAAAAGAAAGTATAAAATTGATGTGGGCAATACTCATTTAATTAGTTTCTATCTTGCCATAATTAAGCATTGTGGATTTTATGAGTATCTCAGCTTTGACAAAGAAAATTGAATGTGATACACTGTTGTAAAGAATAATGCTTTTGTGAAATCCTTTTTGATGGCTAATTTTTAAAAAAATATGTTTTGCATCTTTTGTATGCTGCAGATTTTATAAGAATACAAACAACTTCATCACAGTAACAACTGAACCTTATCTTTGAATCAACATTTAGTGTCTTCCTGTTACTATTACTCTCAATGTCCATAATGAATTTATTCTAAACTACATTGTTACAACACTTTTAAAGCATTTATTAATCTTACAGATTTTAGAAGTACAAAAAAATATTCAAGTAAATATTGGAAAATACAAAATATATAAACCTCAGTAAGATGCCATGTCCATTTTCTTTGTCTCTGTCTGTCTGTCTAGATAGATAGATAAGAACAGCAATGGGGTAGATAGATAAATAGAAAGATAGATTATACTGATATGATTACCACTCAGTTATTGTAGACTTTAACCAATTTCTAAGAAGAATTTTAGCAGGAGTATAACGACAATAGAACATTAACCTTTCATTGTCATTGTTGGGTTAGACACAGCCTTTCCCAACATAATGTGCAATATTTGCAAGTAAAAAAAGAGTTTGTAACATCCACTAGCTTTTCTTTTCAAGGGCAGAGAGAAGGCATGTAATACAGTTCTATACTCTGTTAACATGTTCTCTTTCTAAAAAATTAAAAAATTAGTTTACTTTCTTCCAACTACTCTCTAGCTGTCTTTATATTTTATATAATAAATGTTATATTCTTTTGATGGCCTTTTACTACCAAAGTGTTTTGTTATATATTTGGTAACCTAACATTATTGTATAGCTTTTTGATAATCCCAACTCATATACAGATTGTTTTGATTGTTCCTGTACAATAGCTTATGACTATTATTACCAGAGGTAAGAGAGTGAGGAGAAAACAGTTCAAGTTCTCATTCATTCACACTGTTTTCCATTAACAAATGTGGTATACTAAAGAAAATATATTTTCGTCAAGATATCTATCAGTAGGACAGGAAAAGGTTCAAGGGCATCAGTGCAAAGTGAACAGAAGTAACCTCAACCAAATTTCAAACTGTTTGCCAAGTCCTTTTTCTTATGACACTATCTTATACCTGCTTACACATTTATTGGAACACAATAAATTATATATATATATATATATATATATATATATATATATATATATATATATATATATATATATATGGAAGATATGATATCCAAATCTGACTAATAGTGGCTAACTGAATGACAAATAAAAAAAAAACTCCTATATTATGTTTTGTCTCCTGAAACGAGCTCTTCAAACTAATAGTGGTTTTATCAATGGAGTCTAATGTATACAGTGGGGGATAAATACAATAAATGCTGGCTACAATTTTACATTTATTCAAGTTAGCTGAATTAGGTGTACAAACTCAGTATTTTGTAAGATTTATAATGAAATATGTTTTAAAGATGGTTTATGATGAAAATTTATTGAAGATTTGCATTACATATAATTTACTATAACAATGTATTGAAGATGATTTAATATAAAATGGAAAGACAAATGATTTATGAAAAAGCATTGCAGATGATTTACTATAGAAATGCATTGCTAGTGATTTATATTGGAAATGCATTGCAAATGATTTATGAATAAAATACGCTGCATATGATTTAGGAGGAGAATGCATTAAATATGATTTCCTATGAAAATACATTGCAAATGATTTACAATGAAAATGTCTAAACAATTTATGTTGATGGCCCATTGCAAGTGATTTATGCTGAAAATGCATTGCAAATGATTTATGATGAAAATGTAAATAATTTATGATAGAAATGCACTGAATATGATTTACATTGAAAAAGTATTAAAATAGGCTGTGAAGAGGATATTTATTTTGTAAAATTACAAAATTGTGGCAAGTAGGCTGTGAAGAGACATGATTTTCTACATTCTGAAAGGACAAGGCAGAAAAAAAATTCTGTAGATTTTTTTCTTTTGTTTATGATGTAGGTGCTTTGGGAAATAGAATTGTATTCATTCTAACTTTGTTTCTTTCAGAAATTTTTACTTTCTGCTTTTGTCAGTTAAGTTTGAAATCCAAGACATAAAAAATGTCTTTATTTTATGATGCAATTTTTTTTGTATGTGAGTCACACTTTTAACCTTCCTTAAAAAATCAGCTGCTGAAAATATTTTCTTCTGGCTTCAGTGATAGAATCAGTAAACAAAAATAAACCATCTTTATAAAGTAAACAAAGATGAGCCAGTAATATTTTGCTTTTGTTTTTATTGAAATTTGTTAAAAGTAAACACTCCTGATACTCATGGGAAAGGCAGAAAAAACTTTTTGACCAATTTACCTTTGCTTTGAGAATGAAGATTTAGGAGCACATTTCATGTATGCTGCCAATTTGCTAATGGCAAGTTCTACTATTTTCTTTAAAAATAGAGTTTGCCTTTAGTGCCCTGTCTTCTTGTTGACAGCATCTTTCCTCCCTAATTGGTAGTCAATGACACATAAGATGAGAATGTTTTTAGGAGAGAGAGTGTCTTTTTATCTTCTGTGGCACTCCTCTGTAATGCTGGCCAATATAGAAGGATAAGAAAACAGAAGATTCTATTAGTTGGCCATATTGTGCAGCCCATTGCAGGGGAGTCTGTTACAGCATAGCTTTGATGCTTGTGGCATTGGTATTATGGAGAACTTCAGTGTTTGTAAGGAAGTCATTCCAATGCATAATGAAAATAATGAAGTGGCATTGTTAATGGAAACACTTAAGAAAAATACTGATGATGCTGGTGGATGACCGAGGAACAGGCACCATAAAGGAAGGTAGTCTGCATCATGAGTTTGTAGATTTTTAACTTTGTATCTTTTATATATGATGATCACTGCCCACTTGCTGTATGAGGACAGCTACCATCAGGTTTTAAAAAACATGATCTCAAATCCTAAGTCAAGAAATTTAGTCAATTTCTGGAAATCTGATGATATCTGTGTAATTGTTTATCATCATATACAGTTTGTACAATAGTATGTAGACTCTCTGCATCAAACTGCATTAATCCAATGACAAAAAAAACAGTCAAGATAATTGGAGACTGTCTGTGTTGCATGCAATTACAGTAGTCTGATGGCAAGGCATTGGCCAGGTTGTTTATGTTCAAAATATATTACAATGATATGACTTCTGTCATTGCTTATAGTAACAGTTTTTCCCAAGCAGTTCCCCCATCTAAGTACTGACCAGGCTTGATGCTGTTTACCTTCAGTGATCAAACAAGCACCAGTACTTTCAGTATGACTTGACTTTAAGTATGCATTTGTATACACACACACAAAAAGTGGGGAGAAAGTTCTCAGTCCAAACCATTTTCCAAAATTCACCAAATGACTAAATATCATAATTATTTTGGAATCTGTGTATGTGTGTATATATATATATATATATATATATATATATATATATATGTATGTACGCGAGAGAGAAAATATGTATTTGTACATGTAAGAATATCAGTAAACAGCACAAAAAAATCATTATGGTTATTTTTCTTTATTTCATATCAATCAATGCTCTTTACATAGTATTTACATTACACTGTTAATAATTGCATATCAAACTTAAGAAAAATTTGCGAGTTGGATAATAGCATTATTTTAAAAATGCATTTGTACATGTTTTCTTTTAAATTTCTAATGCATTTTTATTTCCATTTTTTCACAACTGAGGCTTTGTGCATTATATGTTTAATTAGTTATATTCTAGTTTAACACTCATATTGAGTCACCTTAGTAGTTTAACCTTACACTACAATCATTTTTCTTTGTTCTTTTTTTCTTCTATTGCAATATCTATATAGAACTTGCTTCAACATTTCCACCTGACTCTACATTTTACAAATTGTTTATCCATTATGTGTGATTTAACTTAATCACTGTCATTTTCAAGTGAAAAAGTGTAATCCTATTTCAAAATTATTGCTTCTGAATCAGAATTGATTGTGCAGTATCACACTCTTTCTGTATCTTTCTTCAATCATATCCTAGTGACAAGGTTCTAATTATCAAAATGGCTGACTCTGGAACATATTGCAGTTCCAAGTTGGGAGTATTAAGCCTCAAGAGAATGTATATTTTTTTATTTTACTATTATGTGTCTTTCAGGAATATTAGGTCTGTCCATTAGGTAACAAACCATTCTGAATATCTTGAGAAGGAGTAGCATGGCATTGATGTAGTTTAGTAACCATTGAAAGAGAACCTTACAGCACAAGCATGAACACTCTTACAGGTTACTTAGTCATCAGTGTGCTTGTTTCCTGCATGACTATTAAATTCACAATCATAATGTATGCAGAGGTTTTTCATCAACTCATTGCATCACCTAGCACTGATAGTCCCCCAAGCAACCCTACAAATTCAGATTTGGTTCCCTATAACTTCTGGCTTTTCCCAAAGTTAAAATCATTGTTGAAAGAAGGAGATTTCTGACCATAGATAGGATTAAATAGAATGCAATGTTGTAGCTAATGTTAATCCTGAAAGAAAACTTTGTAAATTGTATTGGAAAATGGAAGTGGAAGTGCTGAGCCATTCAGAAAAAAGGTGACTGTTTTTGACTGGATCTATGTATATATTGATATATTTAAAACTCACATGTGAAAACCTTTTAATAATGAAATCAACTTGACAAAATATGTTATCATTTTTGACAGCAAGAGTAACATAGTTAAAAAGAATACAAAATCTTTTCTAAATTAATTTTTTGCCTGATCTCTTACTGGATATTAATTTTTTTAATTCTATCAGAATAAGAAAAAAGGTATCTTGTTATGTCAGAGAAGGCAAGTTTAGCAGAAACATGAAAATAACTAATAGGATACATAATGAGGAAAGAGAGCTTGGGCAATTTGACAATCACAGGACATAGTTAATACAAGAGAGAAGAAAGCATCAAATTACCTGCCAAAACTTGTGAGCTACAAAAGACAGGAAGTTACAGAGAGCCATGATCATTCATGTTTTGAAGGGACATGGTATATGGAATAGGATATGCATTTGATTTATCTTCTTTTGGTATAGGTGAATTGTTTCATAACAAAGCAGGTACAAGACTAATAATATCCCTGTCCCATAAGAGTTGTTATATTTGCATTGACATTTTTTACAATGAATATAACTGTCATAGGACAGAGGTATCAATTTTTTTTTATTACTAAGATTGCGTTTTCAGACCACTATATTAACAACTTCGTAGGACATGATATATTATAAAGCTTTTCAAAATAATGGCAGTAATTCATATTTTGAATGATCCAACATAATTTATTTCTCTTTGATCTAACTATTATCATTATTTCAAGTTTTTAATAACTTTTTTCATACATTTTGTTCTAAGTCTTTTTTTGGATATTTATTCTAAACCAAAAAAATAAAATAAAATTTAATAGATGATTAAATAATGCTGAAATTCTTATAAGACACATTCAAAATATGAGGTATAGTAAAAAAAAAAAAAATAAAATTCAATATCACAAAGTCAGTTGGTCTTGATCAATGTTGCTCAGAAGCCAGGTGCACTGCAGCTTTCTGTGCAAATCAATATGAGACTACAGTACAAGATTGAATTATGTGTTCAAAACAATAAATATCTTGAAATGTCCAAATTTCTATAACTGTTATTAATATTTTGAGGAGTTTTTCTTTCATTTTATTTTTGTTGTTTCTTTTTATCAAATGCTCAGGTCATGTGTACATTTTATGACAATTAAATAAGAAACCTCAATTAAAAATAAAGAAGCAATGTTCAACAAGAGTTAAACTTGTATCTTGTATCCTTGGGAGCTTACCTCATAGTTATAGTGGAATTAAGATTACATTATCATCATAAATTTTTGATAACTTTTTTCTTATGTCTGAATTTTAGAGATGAGTATTTTTTTAGTATTATGGCTATTATACACACTCAAACTACAAGATAAAAGTTTATAAAAGTGCTCAATAAGTGGATCAAGTTATCTGGAATTTGTAAGTGTCAGGTAGGATAAAAATGTTATATGGTCTGTTTTGGGAGAAAATACAAGTAAAATGTCAAAAATCAAGTAACTAGGAAGCATTAACTGAATTTAGAGATCACCTTGGAAGAACAGGAGAACAAGAACAATCTATTTCTGTGAATAACGGATTCAGTTTGAAATTTCCAAAAGATGACCAACAGACCCATTAAGAAAGCCAGAAGCTATAATAGCAGTGTGATGCAAACTACCAAGATGAGGTTATTTGTCCAAGTAAATCCATGTATAGTAGTCAATCCCATTGCCAAGGTGGTGCTGCTTTCGAGAAAATAATTTTCTCCCATGAAGGTAATTTAAAATAATTTTAGTGTGCTAATTCTTACAACATAAAACTCACATTGATCACATTTCCAGCACTCAATACTATTCCTCTTTCCATTCTACATATTGTTTAAGAAAAAACCTTTTATTGCAAATCATAAAAAAAGAAACTTCCTTTTTATTTATGACTGTTACTCCAAACTGAGTATTAGAATTCATATAAATGCATTAGCACAAAACACTTTTACTCACAGCTCTCTTGACTTAAAGGCTACCCCAACCCCTACATGCACACTCAAAACACTCTGGCAACTGGCCTAATGATAGATTAGCTTTCATCTTTTTACCACTTTTTTTATCGCAGGTTTGTTTTACACTCTAAGACTGGAAAGTAAAAATAACCTCTAGCAAGACTTGAATCCCTTATTCTTTGGTAACTCTTTGACTAGGCTACTATGTTATTTATTTGACTCTGAAACTTAACCAGCAGAAGTTATTTAAATTTTGTTATATAACCCCATAGTCATAATTTATAAATATTTTTTAAATGCCCTTATGTTTTTGTTTTTCATTTTTGCTACCTCTGTCCTTCAATAGTTGTTATGTTTAGTGTATGAAATTTCTTCCAAAATACTTGTTACATTTGTAAATAAAATCAAAATATCAGATAAACTCAATAAAAATGAAATAGTTTACTGCTTAGAATCATTAGTTTTGACAAATATTTACTTTAATTTACATGAAAGGATTTCATTTTATTTTTTAATTTCAACTTTAAAATCTTTAAAAACAGCATCTATCCATTTTCCATGTTTAGAACATTCTAAAAAATACAGTAAGAAAGCATGTCAAGTCTTTTCAATTTTTGCCTTAGGTATCTTTAAAAGTCTACTAATGATTGATATCATCTGTTGAAATAAATCAACACAGGAAGTAGAATTTGAAATTTTTGCTTACATATCCACAGCTGACTTTGAGACACATCATATTATTGAAAACATTTCTACTACCAGGTTTAAACATAAAAATATGAAGTTTTTGCTAGGATATTTAAATTTAACCTCTAATAAATGTTGTTGGTTACCAAATGAAAATATGTAAATGAAACAACTATTATAGAACAAAAGGAGTACATTTTGTCTGTGATTTTTATTATATATAACAAACATTATTCAGGTGGCTTAATGGTTACTGGCATGAAGAATATAATCTGCAAATCAAGTTGGAACAGTTTGCATTTATTTGTAGTAATACCCCTGGGAAAGGCATGGTTCCATTTTTCCCTACATTCAGAGATGTAAATGTTAGGGCAAGTTACAGACCTTAGCCTTGTAAGACTGTCCATCTTGAGGCTCAGGTTAACATCCCTGCTCTACTATTGAAATTGCATCAGCATCACTTGGTGCAGTAGTGGCCCTGGGCTCCTAAACAAGCCTTCAAGAATAACTGAATAAACAAGAGAAAAACCAAAGCAAATATTTTCATTTGTTATTATACCCCAAAATGATTTAGATGCATAGACTCTGTTTCCAGTAACAGTAGTAGAAGAATGATCAAATTCTTTAGATTAAAAAAGGAAAAAAGAAGTACTGTATTATACAGAAAAGGCAAAACCAGCAATCTGTGTCAGAAAACTGAATTTTTTTACAAGTTTTTTCCCATTTTCTTTTTATTTTGGTTGCATATTACGGCAATGTTCAGTTTGTTTTACATTTCAGGATTATCACATAAGCAGCATGGGCCAAAAATAATTTAAAAAAATCTGACAGGGTTTGAACTCATATCTTGTATCCTGATAGTGTGATAAAAAGTAACAAAATAAGACAAAAGATAAAATCATTAAAAATTAACAATGAACATGCCTCATTGAAAATCAGAAAGTCTTAAGATTATTATATTTTATTACATATACATGGAAACAAGCAACAAAATAATATTTAAGAAAAATAAAAAAATTAATAATTGTGATTTTTCATCTCAAAATTTCACATGTGTGAGTATATATGAACATACATATTATGCAAGGTCACTGATAGTTTTTTGTGTGTATATCACTGTTCACAGTGTATTATGCACATTCATATATACATACAAACATACACACATATATATACACACACACACATATATATATATACATATATATGCACACATCACACACACATATATACACACACACACATATATTTTATATATATATATATTACACACATGCATACACCTTAGTATGGTGTAATAGTTAACAAGAGTGTCTCACTAGCACAATTAATTATGACTGAGTAGTGAGTTTGATCCTCACTGGGTGCCCCATAATTTCGGTCTTATGCCACATCTAAGCTATGCTTAGGAAATTACCCTATACACACACACACACACACACATATATACACACACACTTGTGTAATGCACGATCTCGCAACTTCCAAAATTTCACTTATAAAATTGATTTAATCATGTATCTCATTTATCATGTGAATTCCTTTTTTAATAGACGAAATTGCAATAGACTAACCTCTTTTCCTTTATTTATTTGTCCTATCTTCCAGTTAAATAAGTTAAAAAAGTAAATGATAAAAGTAGTGTTAGTAATGCTATACTCGTTGCATAAACATGTACAGCCACAAACAACCAAATGTGTAGCAGTTAAACATCTTATAAACATAAACAATGGAAAAGATGCATATTTGCTATGTTTGTATTTTATAATATAATACTAATATGTGAATATTACATGCATTATTATTAGATACAGTTAAGTAAAACATCATGTTTATTATAAATACAACTGTACATTTTGATTACAGTATATATATAGTTTGGTTAACAGCGTAGCCAGAGCCAGCAGTACATATGCTAATTTTATATCTCATGTATGATATGACCCCCTTAAAATTAGCTTCAAAATTCAAAATGTCACATGATATGCGAGCATATATGGTATATATATATATATATACTCATATATACATATACTGTGTGTGTGTGTATCTACATACATGTGTGCATAAATATATGTGTGTGTGTGTGCATAAATATATGTATATATGTATGTGTGTGTGTGTGTGTGTGTGCATAAATATATGTATATATGTATGTGTGTGTGTGTGTGTGTGTATAAATATATAGATATATGTATGTGTGTATGTACACACACATACATATATATATATAACACACACACACACATATATATATATATATATATATATATATATATATATATATATATATATATATCAAATGGATTAAGTCTATTAATATTATAATTGATGTCAATGTTTATGTTAAAGTACATTTCGTCAGAAGATATGATAGATTTGTTGTTTATAAGCAGTGAATTTGGACTTTGCTAACCAGATACTTCTTTGTGACTGAATGGTTAACAGCACATCAGATCAAATGAGGGTTACAGGTTCAATTCCTGTTAGAGATGCACATATTTTCTATGAAATTTCTCATACATTCAGGCTGGTAAATGTAATTAATAGTTTATTAAAAAAAATAGAGCATTAATTGAAATAAATTGTATCTATTAAAAATAATGTATAAACAACATATATATATATATATATCTATAAATTTAAAGAGTATTAAACATTTAGGTTTCACCTACACAGATCGTTAGGGTACACCGGTGTACCCTGAGGATCCACATAGGTGAAACCTAGGTAGGTTTGCCTGGCTCTTTAGGTTTGTAGTTAGATTTGCTCTACTTAGTGTATTGGGCACTTTGCTTAGTTATTTTTACTTTATTCAGGTCAGAGGTTTTTTTCTTTGGACTCTGAGCTTGGATTCTGGTCAATTGGTTTTGCCTGAATTACATATTCTTAGTTCTTTCTTTTTTTATTCCTTGGTTGTTGGTTTGTTCATTTACAAGCCAAAACACCTAAGGTTTTTCCGGATGAGTACATAGTTATTTATATTTTTAAGATTATATATATATATATATATATATATATATATATATATATATATATATATATATAACACAGATATACACACAAGTCTGAAAACATATTTTCACACACATACAAGTTGATAGTGAAAAGCCCTTGCTTAGAAATTCTGACATTTAGTCTGATTATGGATCTTGTGTCAGGCTGAGAACTATACCAAACCACTTGCGTATCAGCATATACACATTAATATCATTTAATATAGGTGTATATCAAGCATATTTATCTGGAAGATTTATCAATAATATAAACTAAATTTAGTTGAACTAGTCACAATTTTTCTTTGCTTTTCTTTAGAAAAAAAAAAAAGCTACAAATGTTTGCAATATATAAAAATAGAATTTTTGTGCATCTTTAGTGAAAAACGGGATAGAGAGAGTCTCTGACTTTTTATATATACCCCAATTTGTTCATGTCAATGATATAAACTAAATTTTAACAAACTTTAGTTCTACTAATTTTTATGTTCCTTGTCTGAAAAAAAAAAAAAAACAAGGTCAAAATTAATCTCCATGCATGAAATGTTCTTTCATCCTTGGTTATAAAGGAGAGACAGAATTGGTGTTTTTAGACCACAGATATTTCTTTTCTACCTTGTTCCGTGACCAGCACAAGACTTCCTTTTACCCTTTCATCACCAAGTCTGACCTTTTTGCTCCTGGTCAGCCAGTTGACCTCTTCCTTTCCATTTCCATACAAGTCTGTTTTTGTTTGACTAATGTTCTATGTTCTCAATCAAATAACAATGAGATCTATTAATGGATGACTCTGCTTGTATGTAGTTATCTCCCAGGTGTATCCTGAGGTTCTAGAAATGTTTGCTGCTGTTTAAAGCATCTCAATAATCAATCTCCATACTGGCAGCTGTCCTGATGTATCCATGTGACCTTAATTTGACTAAAGGAGGAGCTGGAGTCAGAGCTGTTATCTGAGATGAAGCCAAACCTATGACTGTTTCACATACATGCTCTGAATTTATAATATAACTGCGCATTAACACATGCATGCACACACATATATATCTGTATCTATATATTTTCAGATGTGTGTGTTGTAAGATTTATAAATTTCAGTGCTGTTAAAAAACAACAAAAGAACACCTGGATAACAGAAATTTTTTCTTATAAATTAAAATATTATTATATATGTCTATGTATACATAAATACACACAGACATATATATAAATTCAAACAACAATAAAATTTAATTATAAATCTAAACTCCTGTAATTAACATCCTAATATTTAAGATATTATCAAATAAAATAAGAAAACAAAACAATGGGCAATACATAAATATAAATATTTTATCATTTACACATTAATAATAATAAAATAATAAAAATGATTTGAGTAAAAAAATTTTCCAAACACAAGAAAGCCCTAGAATGCTCATGAATTAACAACTGTGACTGTCTGAAAAACTGAATGTCAAATTGCTACAATTAAACCAATAGGGAGAGAGTATAAAGTGATGTATTAATTAGTCCTTGTATTAATTTCACTCTCTCTCTCTCTCTCTCTATGTATATATATATATATATATATATATATATATATATGAACAGATTGTGATAGGTCGGTACCTCAATAAGTCTGTAGCTTAATGATGAAAAATGCATTTATTTTACACAACAAATATTTACAACATAAATTCTTTCCTTGCCAGTGCACTTAATTTTGTGGTGTATATTAATCAGATAGATTCAGTTAAGTAAACATTTCAGATTATAATTAATTGAATAGCTACGAGTCAGGTTATGGACATACTGATCCAACCTCACATATCATAAAAATTTTTAAAGCTCATTATCTTTTTCCCTGTATTTTTTTACTTTTATTTTAACTATATTTTTCTTTATTTTTCTCTTCTTTCTTTACCCTTTTTTCAGACCCCTATTGCACTCTGTTTCTATTTATCTTCAAATGTGTGTTGAATAACATTCCAGTATCTCCTCATATTTATCCTTTTCTTTTTAAATTTGTCTATTCCAATCTTTTCAGATTTCTATTTTTATTGATTGATTCCTGTATTTTCATATATATCTTCATTTTATTCCTTGTCTAAGGGGCTAGGTCATCTGGCTAGTTGTCTGTGGGTTCCCTTTTATATCTATGACTACAGTAAATATATTTATCTCCAATACTTCCTTTTCGTTGTTTATTTTAATTCCATATTCCTTTGGGACATAGGTGATTATGACTCTAGATAAATTTTTCTGTATTATCTGTGAACTGTTATGCATTCTTGAGAAAGACAGAAGTAGTTTCCTGTTGCCTTCTTGATGGTTTGGAATTCAGAATTTTGCTCCTTGTAAACTGGTTGTCACACAAGTCTAGAGAATCTAATTTGCCCTGTGATTTTTCCCAACCTGGAATTTAAACTGTTTTCTGATTCCAGTATCTATTACATTACCTATACATCATAATATTACATTATATATTTTATAAATTCAGTATTATCTGCAAGAACACACAGACTGATACTTGTTATTATTGAAAAAATACACTGATAAATTCATTAAAAAATGACACTTCTATTTCATTATCTATGAGGGCTAGTGCCTACCACCATAGCTATTTTCATCTTCTCCAAAATTTCCCACTCCATTTCTCTTCCGGTACTCTGATTAAAAATGTGTTGCCTCATTACATACTTGTAAGGTACTGCATGGTACATTCATTGAGAAAATGAAGTCCCCTACCCCACCACAACCTTGTCATACCTTAACAAGCAAGTTGATTAAATCTGCACAGACTGCAACACCCGGCAGCTCCCTACTTTCCTGTGTTGTTTTATTCCCAACCCACATGCCATCTTTCACTTGCCTTTATTATTCAAGTTATAAGAAAGGCAGAGGGGGACCACTCATTACTCCAGCCTTTCAGTTTTTACTTAGAATAATTCTGCTCCCCATCCCCATGAAAATGTCCTATTTTTATGTTGGGATAAAAAGCAATGCCCTATTTTAATTATTTATGTTTTACCAAGTTGACAAACAGAACCTATTTGATTCTTTCATGGATACAAAAACACTGTAATTAGAAGCAACAAAAGAGAGAGAGAGGGAGTGTGTGTGTGTGTGTATATATATATATATATATATATATATATAGGCAACAAGAATTAATTTAAAACAAGTTGTATTGAGATTTATATTATTTACAATGTCTTCAAACTTTGTTGTTACAGACATGTTTTGGATAATGTGCCTGTTTTATCTGGGTAACTCAAACGGATCCCTTTATTTCAGCTATAGAGGTAGATTTGTTCTGTTGTCCATATTAATGGATATCTCATTTTTGGTTTATTAATCATTTAATATTGCTCAATTATTGCTAGTTCTGGTTGCACTATATCTCAGTATACCTGTACTATCTGGTGCAGGGATTCAGAAATTCAAATTCAACTGACAAGGGCTGTATTAATCCAATTTTCAAATAAATTGTTGCATATTCAGATCAAAGTTATGGATAAACTGCCAAAAGTTTATTTTTTTATCCAGTTTTAGTTCAAGTACTTTCAACTGCCTTGGTCATTTTCAAGAACTAAATGGTGTCATTACCATAGACAAGAGTTTGTTAGGTACATTTTTGCATTTTAATGAATGTTGAATTTTAAATGTAAATATGCATATAAGTGATTTCATTTCCAGATCTGTTTAAACACACACAAACATATATATATTAGTGTGTGTATGCTAAGTATTTGTGAAAACATCTTGAGCCAGCCATATTGAGAACCTTAACAGTTTCCATCTTGACAGAGGAAAGGAAAAGGTACGCTGTGCTTGTGGTGCAAGTTACCAACCACAATAACACTGGACAGGTGAACAACAGGAATGAGAGGTGGTTCTATGTTATATATATATATATATATATATATATATATATATATATATATATATATATATATAGCATAGCTGATACACACCAACTTCACATGATCTGTGATAGTCCTTATGGGCATGTGTAACATGGGCCATGTTATACTCTTCCACTTCTTACCACCATGGTGTCATGGTCAAGGGAGGTGCGACATACAGAAGTCAAGCCCTGGATCAAGGAGGAGGCAATATGTGTTTCAGCAAGACTATGTATATGTAGTGTGTGTGTGTATATATATATATATATATATATATATATATATATATATATATATATATATAGAGAGAGAGAGAGAGAGAGATAGATAGATAGATAGATAGATAATATTAGTGGTCATATATATAATATATATATATATATATATATATATAGACACATAAATTCCCAAGAGGATAGAATCCAGGTAGAACTCAATGGCCAGGACAGAGTAAGAATATAATATAAAGGCTCAAACACTAATATTCCATGGCTATAATTTATTACATTGGAATCGTAATCACGATCCAAATCATCAGACCTACAAATTCAATTTTTGAATTTGTAGGTCTGATGTTTTGGATCGTGATTATGATTCCAATGTAATAAATTATAACCATGGAATATTATTAGTGTTTGAGCCTTTTATATTATATATATATATATATATATATAAAAACACACATACACACACAGTGCAATGGAGAAATTGTCATCTAAATGACACAAAAATGAAACACTGACATCTCATTTTAACAGATATGTTTACCAAAATTGCACAAATATATTTTGAAATACTAAAGGGTAAATTTATTCAGTAAAATCACCACTGGCTTCAACCACAGCCTCTAGATGACTTCAGAATCTCCTGCACAGTTTCTTTGTTTAAGTCGGCGAATGGTGCGATAATCCTTGCGTTCAGTTTATATTTGGTATTACAAGGAGTTTTTTTTTATTCTTTTGCTCAACTGCACCCCACACATAATAATCAAGGAGGTTGCAGGCTGGAGAGTAACGTGGCCAGTTGTAGTCGTAGAAATTGTCTGACAGCCATGACTAGGTTCTCCTACTTACATGGCATGGTGCAGAGTCATGTTGCCAGGCATAGAGTCTTCCAGCAGCCACCCTCTTGATCCGGGGTTAGCATTACCTCACTGGTTATAGACCTGAAGACTTGGAGGGATCGTTTTCAATCATGGCCTGAATCTTACCAACATATTCAGGAGTTCTTTTCTTATCAGAATGATCAGAGTGAATTTTTCGAACTTCTATACTTTTGTAATCACCATTAGACTCATCCAACTCTTTCAGAATCCTCTGTGCTGTCCTCAGATTGACACCCAAACACCCAGCATTGTGTGCATGAATGCCAAGCAGTACAGAATGCTGTTTCCAAATTTCTGGCAGAGTAAATTGCATCATGGTGGTCTTTTTCTCACAGACAGTGCCCAACTGACCCTACTATACTGTGCAATTGCCAAAATCAAAAACAAACAACACACATGCATGAAATTAAAAATATAAGATGGTGGCAATTTATCCATCGCATCCTCTGTGTGTGTGTGTGCGTACATATATGTGTGTATATATATATATATATATATATATATATATATATATATATATATATTAGTAATAAATAAAATTTAATGTTCATTTACCTTACCCCTACTCTGAGTTTTGTAGAGATTACATCCACTTGTCAGGAGACTTAATTGTAAAAGTGAATTTATACACAGTATAAATTTTACAGTCAAGTTCTGTGATGAGTGTGGAAGTAATTTTTTTCAAAACTCAATGTGAAGATAAGTAAATTTTAATTTTATTACATTTAGGAAAAATTTATGAATCATTAGGCCATGAGACTTACCCCTTTAAGCAAATTTTATGTATAAAGTTGTACATGTTATTTATCTATGCTTTGTTCTTGACCCAGTCCAAAAGTACTTACCAATAAAATTATATTAGGTCAGATTTTGTAAAGTGAGTTGGACATTGTTTTCACTACCCAGCTCATACAGAAGTGTGTGTATGTATGTGTATATATATATTATATATCAACAAGTTTTATTTTCTCATGCAGTAATGAATGAGTCTAGCTCTGTAGAGAAAAAAATCAGATGATGATATCACAACATCCCTTGAACAAGTAAAATAGCCATTTAGAATGAATAAGTTCCTATCAATGGCTTCTTGCTTTTAGATCTTTATGAGTATCTATTAATATATAGAGCAACTGTGTACATAACTATTTGTGTGCATTTAATCATAAGGAATATTTGTTTATCTTTGCAATTGGTTGTTTGGTAAATGTGGCTTTATGTCATAGTTTTTCATTCTCAAACAAAAATATATAAAAATATAATTTTACTAGTTAAAACAAAAACATATTCTTAGAATGAGAAAGAAATAGTTGAAATTTCTGGGAGACTTAATAAGAGAGCTTGGAGAATTTGACACAAGACATAGAGAAAGCTAAAGGGGTAAAGGAAAACATCAAGTAACCTACCTAATGAGCTTGTGTAAATGAAAGGGAATAAACATAACTTCATTCCACAAAGGATAGAAAGTTGTGAAGAACCATGATCGCTTATGCCTTAAAGATAGATAAAAAGAAGACTCAATGCACCCTCCAAAAATATTTAAATGTTTAAGAAAGGACTTTTCTCAGTATTGTCAACCAACAAAAATTGCAGTACCAATTTTAGTAAATGTTTGTCATCATAAAAATATAATTTTACTAGTTAAAGACTTGGACCAAAGTTTATAATGATAGAAAAATTATTGTTTCATCCTGAAAATTAGTCCTACATCACTTCTCATGACAATGTGAAAATTAAAATGTAAGCTTAAAAAATGTCTATTTTACAATCTTTGTTGTCAATGATTCATGTTAATCAAGTTTCATGTTCAGTGACATTAATCATGATTAGGAATGATATTTTTTGTTTATAGTTTATGAAGATATATAGCAATTAGTAGCCAAAAATGAAAATGGAAAAGATTACATGTGTTGATAGTGAGTTTCCACAAAAAAAGAAATACTGAAATATTATGTAAAGTTCTATGGGGGTGTTCTATGAAACTGCTTTCTCAAAGGTTACAAATATTTTCTTGTTTAGATAAAAGTAATAAAAGAGAAATTAATCTTACACTGAACAGTTACAAATAGTAATTGTTACTGTGAAAGATAAAACCATATAATAGAAAAGAAGTAAGCCCCAAATTTTCTGATGAGGAACACAAATTTTCTTTATATTAAAATATTTACTACAGAAATACACAAAAATCAAGGAAGAAGTTAGGAATTATAGCAAGGATTACTGACAAAATAGGATTATTATATGAATAATGTAAATGCATTGCTTTATGATAAAAATTCATTACAAATGCTATTCCTATAAAAACTTATAAAAAAATCAGGATATCTATATCCTTGTTGTTATGATCACAATATTTTGGCTGTTGTGCCCTCTGACCTTTAGGTCTCTGTCATTCCAGGCAACCTTCAAGGAATTTTGAACTGAACCCTTTATTTAATCTACAGGGGTAGATTGTTCATATTCCATTGTCCATGTCCAGAAATGACTTGTTCTTTTAAGTACTACTCAGTTATTTGTGAATTTTGTTACCTAGTAATTCTGAGTTCAATCCCTAAGCTGAGTTGTACAGACTCAGACTTACTGAAAACAGGTTAGATTTTTTAAAAAATGATAAATCTATTTACTGGAATCATTAAATTATGTCACCAACAAATTAAATTTTCAATGACATATGAATTTTACATTAATAGAAACTCTTCCATCATCATTTTATTACTTCACTGTATAAAAAGCTCAGGAGCAAAAAATATTTTCTTACCAGTTACAAAAGTAAACATATCCAGAGATATAAAGTAGCAATTATAAAAACATGATTAACTGTACCAAAATAGTAAATTCTTTGAACATATTATTTTATAAAGTATTGAGCAATATAAAACAAATATTTATAAACAGTAATTTTCCCAAACATGTTAACAAGTAAATCAAATTTATTTTAAAGAATTAAAAAAATATAACACAAGCAATGTTCCAGATATAAACAAAAATAAAAATATCATTAAATTAATCATCTACTACAAAGAGATGCACTCTATGAACAAGATGGAAAAAAGCCATTAAAAATATAAATTTGCAAGAATGTAACACAATGATTACAATGAATACCTTATTTTATTTATCATAAAATGTTTAAAATATCCAACCTAATTATCATAACTCAGGACTTTAAAATCCCCCATATATATATATATATATATATATATATATATATATATATACACACACATACATATACACTTAAAGGACAGTTTAAGTCGTTAATCAAGTTTCATGTTCTCACAATCTTCAGACAACTAGAGCATTGTTTATGTCATCTGAATATTACAAAAAGGTAAAACTTGAGTAATTACTCGAGCTGTCCTTTGTTATGCATTGACATTGTGAAGCATTTATTGCTCTGTCTGGACAGTCTGGACATTGAGCACTTTAATGCATAGGTAGGTGTTTGCCTTTTGGTTTTTATTCCATTCCTTGTTCAGGATTTTTTCTTGTCTAAGATGTTAGGTCATTTGGCAAGTTGTCAGCTGCTTGCACCAACATAGTTGGTTTTTCTTTAGTATAATTTTTAATTAGTCAGTTGTACTTAGTTTAAATTGTAATATATATAAATGTAGGTAGAAAAAAAAAGCAAATGTAATAAGATAGTGAGTGCCACAAAGCACTGCCCAGGACCCGGAGTCAGGCTTGGAACCACACACCAGCACTCTCTCTCTCTCTCTATATATATATATATATATATATATATAAGGAGCACTTCAAATATAATACCTCTTATAAATTTCCATGAAGACTACAACAGATCCAAGCAGCATAATGACACTGCTACCAGAGCAAATTTTCACATAATTGCCACAATCACAGAAGAATTGTAGTGCTCATTGTTAATTGGGTTGACAGCTGTGAAGGGCTGCTCAGAATGTGGCATGTTGTACAACTTTGTCGCTAATGCAGAAATCCATTATCCACTGCCTTTACTCACATTTACTATTTGGTTTTGGCAACCATTCAGTAAGATCCCTGTCAAGTTTCAATTTTTTCTGAAAGCTATTTAATAACAGAACTTTCCTACACACTGTCATGTTAGATGCCATTTTTCCAAGTTTATATATATGTGTGTGTGTAGTTTTAAGGTATGATATATATTGTAAAAGTACTCAATATCTGGGATAGAATGTGTATAAATATAAGAATGGATACAGAATGGCATCAGTCTGTTTCATGCTTGAATGCAATCCTTTGGGCATGAAGATTGCATTCAAACTTGAAATAGACTGTCATCACTTTATATATATATATAAAGTGGACACTATATATATATATATATATATTCTGAATCAGCATCTTTCGTGGAAATATTTTAACCTACTACTTACTGACGAATTCAGCAGCCATCTTGACAGTAGCAATACATGTCTTCTTTACTGTATAGAGCAAACACAAACAAGACAAGTAAGAGGCAACATTTGTTGAGCGAAGTGGTAAATGTGTGAAAAGTATCACAAGATAAAGGAGATAAAAACTGGTCAAAATTGTTTTTAAACTGATTATATTTGCCAAAAAAAAAAAAAAACTCCCCTTTGCTCTAGTGTTGGTAATCAAATGTAGATATTTTTAACTTTATTAAAATTTTTAACATAATTAAAAGTCAAAATTAAAGTGAATAACATGATTACTGAAAGGACATTTGAGGACATACATAACAGGAAACTGATTGTTTCATTTTTGGCTGAATAGAAATTGATTCCAGTGATTAACTGATGGTTTCAAATCTTATTTCTTGTAAGTAAATAAGTCATATTAAACTATGTTTCTGAGGTAAATAATTGGGATTATTTTTAGGTAAACCATCAATATAGAACACAATCAAATTTAATTGAGATATCAAAATTTAAAAAATTCTGTCACAGTTGACTGCTTTCTCAGAACCAAAGATTAATTGTCAATGTATATTCAAGATAAATAAGTCTTAGCTGCAGTTTGGAAATCTTCATTTAAATCACAGCTCAAATTAAGCTAAAAAAAAGAAAAAATGGGATTACTGAATCCATTTTTAATGTCAGAATCAATGGATATTAGTAAAAATCGAAGGTTAATCGATCTTTAATCACAGTGTGTACAAGATGGAACTGGGCTAAATCTTTTCATTAACTCAGAACTGTAAATGTTCATAATCAAAGTCTAATTATTAGCTAAAAATGTGTAGGTTCGCACCAGACAGTTTTTTTCTTTACATAATTTTAATCCCTAACTCAGAAAGATGTAACATGAGTAAGCCAACTTTATGAGGAAGGAAAGCCTTATTTTAACCAACTTTTGTATCAATCTTTCCTGAAATATGAATTGAGGTATGTTTGATGATTTTGTCCAGTAAAGTTTTCAGTTCAACAATTTTATGAATCATTGCATTTTCAATAAATATTTCTAACACAGTGTTTTTTTTATATTTATTTGGAATAAAATGATAGTAAGAGTTACATATGAGTTGCCTTTCTCAAGCTATGTTTCATTAAAAACATGGGCCTAACTGGTTTTACAGCTAGTATAATTTATAATAATTATGAAAGAGAAAATATATTATACAAAGAAATACTGAAAAGTTCTGGCCCCAATCAAGAAGCCTCTCTCTCACTCTCAAAAAAAAAATCAATCTTATGTTAGGAAATTCATTATCTTGAGAACTTTTCAGAAACCTCTCATAATTTAAAATCAGTATATTTAGCTAGCAATCCTTCACAAACATATTTTATTAAATAAAATAGACATATCTGTTGAATCCCAGTGTCAAATATGTTGTTTGACAGAAACCTGTAAAGAAATTTGCTGAAATTTTAAGTATTGTTCCAAGTACTTTCATCCATCATTAGTCCTTTTCAGTACAATAAAGTAGAAGCTGGTCCGAAGTTTTAAATGAACATGTGTTCCTATTTATGTTCTATGGTGGTGGAATAGATTCCAACATCAGCTTACTAAAATGACCTTATGGAATTTTAGCACATATGTGTCGTGATTAAAAGAAATTTTATTGATGGTAGGTTATCGGTGTTTGATGTGGAGAGCCCTCTAAAATTTCTAATTGTTTTTGAAGTTCATAAAGTAATTTTCTATTGTAATATGATGGTAATTATAAGGGCCACAAATATATATATATATATATATATATATATATATATATATATATATTGAATCAAAAAAGGAATACAATTTCAAATATTCAATTCCTTTCAGGAGGCACAATTTTTCTTTAGTAAGACTTTTAGATCTCAGCTGGTTGTTATTAATTTCATGGTTTTAGTAAATAAAAAGCAGGGATTGCAACTCAAACATGTGTACCTACTAAAAGTAATGTTTATAGTAAGAAAAAATAATGTTTGGTTGTGATGACAAATAACAAACCTTTGGTCATGTACTGCTTCACCAACATGTTCCATGCTTACCTTGTGTTTGAAAGATCTGTAGATCTCTTGAAGTCCCACAATCTTACCCCTCTCAAGCATTTCTAATTTAATAAAAGGAGTACATGTGCCTCTCCTTGGCATAACATTTGCTGTTACTGGACTTTTTCACCACACTTATCGCAGCATGTGTCACCATCTAAAGCTTAAACACAGACGATGTGCTGGTATGAGTTCTAATATGTTACAAGATGGCCATAGACTGAGCATTTTACTTGAATATCTGATATGCTTTTGCATGCACATACTACACCCAGATCAAAATTTGCATCATCCTTCAGGGTGTTGCAATTTTATTTTCCATCAGTGTATGATGGTCACATATATTATTAGTTGATCTCATGACCCTATCTTCAACCACCAAATATTGTGCAGCACTAGTATTTGCCATGATAACATGGCAATTGGCAATTCAGTCACTGATTGTCTGATATAATTTAAGTAAGTTTCAAACTTTAATATTGTTACATTAGTTATACCATCACACCTAAAGGAATTCTGATCTCAAAAAAAATAGTTTTGTTTTTTCCTCTCACAAATAAATTCTTTAATTACAAACTTTTTAACAACCCAAGTTTCCCATTTCATGAATACAATCCATTTAGATTTTAAAGTTAAATTAAAAGTAAGATCAACCACCAATTTTATATGCATATGAGTTCTTAAATAACCAGTTAAGTTGCATTTTGACATCCTCTCATGATATTATGAGGCTTGGTGTAGTCAGTCCCTGATCATTGTTAAATGTAAATATGACATTACAAAAGACCCTCATCCTTGAATGTCATCTGTTCTAGTTTTGGTTACATTTTTCAATTCCAAATACTGCCTGTATATTTTTCAGTAGTCAATATTCACTGCTTTCTTACCCAAGTTAATTCTATACAGGTTGCACCAAAAGTAATGACTCTTATTTTATTATGCTGGCCCACAATGTCAGAGATGAATGTTATTAATCTGACAGAAAATATAGAGCCTTTTCGCCAACAACCCATACTTTTTTTCCTTTTTACAGATAGTAGCATAGCGGCAACTTGGCAAAAGACGTTTGGCATGAAAGCACATATGAAGCAGAGGTATGTCACTGAATTCTGCTAGGGAAGTTGTACAGAAAGAACAGTACATCACCTTCCTGTTGCAGGAATGACAACAGGGTGAGTTAAACAATGTTTTAGACATACATGGCGCTGTTCAATCTTCCCTCAATAAACAACAAAAACAAGTGAGAATTATAACTTATGGCACCCCACAACATGATGTCTGAGTCTGTGTGTATCATGTGTAAATACACTCTAATAGATATTACTGCTCACATCTACTTTGTACATGTGAACAATCCTGACCATGAAGGCAGTACCTGCTGTCATCACTATATACAACAAAGTGCCATTCAATGTGCCTCCACATGACACCTTTGGAAGTCAGTCTAAAGGTGCATATACCTGTAATCCTGCTGCAAGTAAACAATTCTCAACAGTCTATGTTGACATATCTGGGGTCATATTTGCTCTGTGGTCTCCATGCAATCTACCACTTCACTCCTTAAAATGCACTGATTTTGGCAAGAGTTCACGCTACAAGGCTGTCCATAATCTGGTCTACAAGTATAGCTATGTTCATTTGACCATTCATGCATCATTTGCAGTATATACAGAAATTCTCTTGAACTCATCATATTCTATTCATTTTATTGAAATATGTATCAATGACTTAAGTTTAGACAAAGATGATGCACTGGGATAAATGTAACTTGTTCCTGAGATGGTTGAAAAATTTGATTTTTACCAAAAAATGTATACAAACCTTAGTATGCACAAGCTCTACATTGGTCAAAAAATCATCATTCATCAAAGTGGTTTATATGTATATACATGGATTTTTATTAAAAACTTCCTTAAGTTAATCTATATCTACAGAAAAATTAAAATGGATAAAGGATTGTCCAAAAGTTACTTTTCCATTATACTATTTTGTAAACAGAGTTTTCTTTAAAATCAAACAATTGTTTTGCAGTTTTCCTATACATGTTAGTTTTAATGCTATAAATTCATTTTTATTTTTTTTATTATTATTTTTATTCTATTTTTTTTATTTTACATGAATTTTTTTGCAACATGCTGATGTGTATTGAAATCCTCACAGTATTTAGTATTGTTGAAGTTATTGCTTACATTTTTTGTCAAGATTTGCAAACTCTACATTTCATTCAATTCTGCAAAATAATTGATAAAATTTGAATAAGCTGATTTGTTTGGAAAATACTTTGACAAAATAATTTTTGATAATTACTTTAATTTAATTTTATAGGACTTCATGGTAAACAATATTTTTTAAGAAAATTTCTTTTTTTCGTTTTTAACAGCATGCAACACACAACTGGTCATGCATAAATATTTCTTTCTAGAATCAAATTCCAACTTTTGGAAGCATTTGGCCTTCTGATTTGTTTATAGTTCTCGCAAATGCAGGGCAAACTGTAAACTGGATTTTTGTATATATAAAAACTTAAGGAAAATATATGAAGAAAATATTGCATTTTTATTAAATAAGTATTTGTTATTTTAATCATTAAATTGTTTTAAAATAGTGGGAGTATTTTAAATACTAAATAATAATAAATAAACTTTTAAATTTAAATAATATAAACTTTTAATTTTTTACCCCCAAAATTAATGAAAATTTATTGAACTAAGCTATTCACCCTAGTAAAACCAAATGTACTTTGTATCCCCTTACCTGTTTGCACTTCTCCCCAAAATTGGGTTTCAATTGGTCAATGTATGGCTGTTTTAGAGGATATGATGGATGGACGGACGGACTAACCAAAGACACAGAATTTTATATATAGCTAGTACTGTAGTAAAATAACTTTTGGAGCATCTTGTGTATTGTATTTATTCTGCTAAATATAAAGCTATATAAATTTAATGTTACTGTTTATATTAGTGTGTGTGTGTGTGTGTGTGTGTGTGTGTGTATGTATATACACACACATAGAGAGAGAGAGTCAAATACCAGACATGCATATCTCTCTCTATGATTAAAAAGGGAAGAGGCATAAGTAAATTTTGGTTATTATTTTTAATATCTGCACACACATGCACTAAAATATATCCTTTGTAGAAAAAGTAAACATAAAAGCAATGCTATTTTTCTTTTAATCTTTACTCAGTTTTTCTAGGGTAATAAATAAATAAACAAACAGGATATTGCAAAACAATGTTAGGCTTATGTGGCAGATGCTATATGATGATGCCATGAAAATACCAGCCAATCACAGACCAGGATATGCTTATGCTGGGTTTTGCTCATTTTTGTACTGTGTACTTTGAGCAACCACCAAAATCATCACATGCATATGGGGATATAAGATTGTCTATAGATTATTTTTCAATAAAGCAGAATTAACTTGTTGTGGGTTCATTTGCTTATTTGATTTTTCATTCACCATTTCAATCTGAAATTCTTTTAGGGATTCTTTGATTTGAAATTTGGGTTTAATTTTAAGTGAGCTTCATGTTCTTTCTGAAAATTTCACTTGGGATTAAAATGACATTTACTTTTTTTTTTCAAATCATAAAAATGTGACATTGGCTTCATAATTTCAAATGGAAACTAAAATCCTTGGGAAAGGCAAGATTCAATATTTTCCAGTGTATCAAATAAATAGACTGCTGCTTGTTGCTAGTACTATACAACCCAATACAACCTTTCACATGTTCCTTGGAAAGGAGATGGGTACTGCTAAATGTTTGCTTTTTTCCCTTTCACACTAATGCTCTTGGGAAAGGCATGAATCCATCTCTTCTAATGAACAACTATTTAAAAAATAGGATAGATCATAAAATTAAAAAGCACAGGGGATCTTGTCTTGCTTTCTTGAATGAACTGTTGAAAGAGAATGTCTGATCAGATTTAACTGACAAATAAGTGACAGAGACTTCACTTTTCAAGAATGATAAAATGCCAGTACACCACTGATCTTCTAGTAGACTTGGTTTCAAAACCATGCCAGATTATCCAAAAGAAGTCACATAATAAAAAATTAAAAATACATCTATGGGCTAGTAATCTTTTGTATCTTTACAGCATAACTGACTATTGCAAAATATTACAAAATATTAAATTATTATTAAATGCAAATTATATCAACTTTAACAGATATTGGAGTGGAAAATGAAAGTGGTGATCCAAGTTCAAATTTTGGCCTAGTCTTTTGCATTCGCTTATATATGAATGCCCTGACAAAAGCCATGAACCCATCTCTTCTTTGCCAAGCTATGGATTAAACAGCAGAGATGACTTGACTTTCTAGCTTTGGGTGGCAACCTGTCTAAGTGAAGGAAAACTCTGAATTCAAAATTGTGGCAAAGGCAATGAGAAACCACTTCACTCTATCTCCAAAGAATACTTGGTAATTCATAGATAATAAATACAAGGCATTTATGGAGAGTTATGATCATTTACATCCTGAAGAGGCATATCATTAAGAAAAAAAAGAAAATACATTAATTAAATGGTTGTATAAAATACATTAGTATAAGTGAAAGAATTTATTAGGATAAATGAAATAGGGATAAATATAAAATATCATACTGTATTAAAAAAGAATGCTGCAACACTTCCATTCCTAAAGCGACAGAATTTAAAATTTTCCTGGCATTATGCAGCTCTTTAGAAATGAACTTGACCCCACCAGGGTTACTTACACTTTGCGTGGAAACCATAAATAGGGCTGAATATAAGTACAATAGGTTAAGTTTTCTAAAAGAAATGTTGAAGCTCTAACAACCACACCAATCTAAACATTTAAGTAATTGGTGAATTAGTCTGGCAATTACTTGCTTGTAATTTTTTCCAGATTAAAAGAGATACTGGTCCATCAGTTTCCAGAAAATTGGTGGTACACCTGTATTAGACTTTGTCAGTAATATCAATAGGCTAGTGGTTCTAAAGAGGAGGTTTTCAGCTATTTTATGAAAAGAAAAAATACAAACATTTTTCAGTTTATTATGTATTCAGTCTCAAGTTATATATATATATATATATATATATATATATATATATATATTGAATTTGTAGGTCTGATGAATTGGATTGTGATTATGATTCCAATGTAATAAATTATAACCATGGAATATTTGTGTTTGAGCCTTATATATATATATATATATATATATATATATGTTAATTTGAAATATTGTTCTTGAATTATTGGTTTTTCAGTGGTTATGCTAATATACTCACAAAACTCCAAAGTAAACATAAGTGAAAAAAGCTTTTTCATATTAATTATATATATATATCTACACACAAATAGATAGTTTTCTACACATGCATATCTTCTCTCATTGACACTTTCTATTTATATCTATTTAAGGATTTTTTTTATAATTACCCAAAATTTACATGATTACAGAGATAGTGCATAAATGAAATTTTTTCTATGCATTTCTAAATTAAAATGAAATTTTACCTGGATATTAAAAAACATCAAATCTCATGAATTATGTATTCCTCAAAGAACATAATTATTTAATTCTATTGCTTCCAGAATTATTGATTTATTATAAATAAATATATTAGTATTGGCTTATATTCAAGATATGGCTATCTCTGAGATATTTCAGCTCTAATGTCCTGTTTAAAAATTAATGAGTGTGAAGGATAAAAATTAAAATTGTTAGTCTTACATACAGGCCATTGTCAATGAGTTGTTTATTAGTTTCCATCTTATTGGTGCCTTGTGCCAGACCAAATGAAACTAAATAAATATAACGCAATATAAATAAAATGCCATGTATACTTGTACATTTTCTCACCATAATGTCTGTAATATTTTGCTATACTCCCTATATTTAAGGATGTGTTCATAGCATAGCAGTTACTAAAGCAGGAGGAGGAAATGACAAGTAATCAAGTTCAAATTATTTCTGCCATGGCCCTTCATATTTACTTTTGCACAAATACCCTTGGAAAAGGCTTGAATCCATTTCTTCCCCGCCAATTTAAGACTTAATAGCAGGGCAGACTGGGCTCACTACCTTTGGTTGGCAACCAGTCTAGGAGAAGGATAATTCAGAATTCAAACCAATTGAACAAACAACTCCATCCCATGAAAACATACAGAAACCACAGCAGCAGCACCTAGAGAGGTTGTGAGGTTCAATATTACACTGGGGAGTCTAGAGGATTAATAACCACATACATCCTTGTTAAAAATAAGGATAATAACTTGTTTGGTGGGTATCAGGTTTTATTACGCAACAACTTTTTATTTATAAATACAACCAAACTATATAAGCTAATGGACAATTGTCTTTAGGAAAAGTGTTCCAGAACTAGCTCCTGTTGTCTTTAAACTTTGCAACATATGCCTTGCTGCTTCTTGCAATACAGATTGTTGGAAATCGACTTTTGTAGTTCTTATCTTTAAGAACTCTGGTGAACCTTCTGATTCCTTAAATTATCAACCTATTAGATTTTTACCTCTTTTTCGCAAAATACAAAACACTCTAATCAACTCTGAATTGGTTATGTCACTTTCAGATAAACAATACAGCTCTTGGTCAACCGACAATGTGTTAACAGGTATTCCTGAATTTGTCTATCAGGCTTTAGATAAGAACACTGAGACTCGGGTTTTGGCTTTTGATAGATCGAAGGCCTTTGACAGGTTTTGGCCTTGCTTGGGGTGAACTGATTAAAAACAAAATAACACAAAATTACATATGCCTGAATACATTCTTATATCATTATTTTACTTCTTAATATGAACTCCTTAACATTCTATCACCTTCATCAATCTTACATCCATTAATTTCTACATTTTGAGTTTAACATTACTTGCAGACAATTTTATTGTTTCCAAGAGATCTTGTTTTCTTTTCTCATATAATTTATTTTAATGAAAGACTATAAATTTTCTTTTCAATTAATTCGTGGAGAGGTTGGGGATGCTTCCATTCATTTAGTAACTTTGAATCAACTTTTCTAAATGTGAAGGAGTGTTGCTTTACATAAATATACTCTTTCTTGCTTTTACCACTAAAAAAAGATTCTTATCCAAAAACTTACAATAATTCTCTTAATTTATCTTAGTACTATCATTAATTTTGAAGGTGACCTCTAATTTTAGAGCCTACAACATTAGCCAAAAATATTACTTCACCTCCCTACTATTATCTTCAAGATATATTATCATAAAAGCTCCAACTTCTAGTTCCAATGTAGCTCTACATTAATCCCTAAATTTACTGTTGAGAAATCAGTTTTCATCAAACTTTCTCTTTGTGATGTTTATTTACTTAAAAGTAATAGTTTGGATGCTATCATATCTTCAGCCAATGTTTTAATATTCTCTGTCTTTTCTCTCTAATTACATTTGCAACACTACCAGTTTCTTCAAATATTTTCCAAGTAATCCAATTTTCTTGTTTATTACCATTTCATTTTTCTTCAATCCCTTTTTGTAACATTCTTAATTGTTTGATTCCAGTTTTATTGTGAAAATATTAATTTACATCATAAAATCTAATGTGGCATAGTTTTTCCTTGGGTACAATGTATCAATTGATTGTTTAAAAAAATTAAAAATTGCAGTATGCTTGAGAAAAAATGGTGAGGAACCTTCAAGTTTTTGAATCACTTCTCATTAAAATAAAAACTCAACACTGAATAAGATCTTCTTTGATTAAGATAATGGGATTTTGACTGTATTTAACAACTTATAAATGCATTCTACCTAAAGAACTATTAATTTGTATATTATCTGATCATTACACAAATATCATCAGGCTGAAATTAAAAAAAAAAATAATTAACATTTACAGTGTCTGCATTTACCTCTCACCAACAAGTTAGCGGCTCTATATAATGGCTATGTGCTTGATCAGGTTCTTGTATCTTGATAATGGTTAAATGTTTAATCAAGATATTTCACCTTCATAATGGCTAAATTGCATCTTGATAATGGCTAAATGTTTAATCAAAGTATTGCATCTTGAGAATGGCTAAATACTCGACCAAGATCTTATAAGTTGGTAATAGTTAAATAAACAGCCACAGATCTTGATACAGAATGTATTAAATAGATAATTTATATCTGTTTAAATGTAAAGAAATAGGGAAATCCCCCAGTTATGGGTAAATAGCAGGACAGACCAGGTTCTATAGCCTCGGATGGCAACTGGTCTACCGCAAAAAGAAATAGCAACCTACTGTGGGAAAAAATCTGCCTCATCAGTCATGTATACTAAGATACATGATTGCCTAAGCATGTATCACGTATAGCACATAACTCTTAACTCTTAAGTTAAAAAATCACTTAAAACATTCCTTGTTTGAGGCATTTAACACTTTCAGTACTGCATTGTTATAGCATTGTTGGCCAGTTATGCTCACCAGTTTTAAGAAAAACAGCAATTTTCCATTTACTGAAAATCAAGGACGATAAAGATGCTGACTGTAATTTCTCATAGATTCCACCATTTTAGTGTTGATCTGATTATATGCCATACATACTAAGCTAAATGAAACACCCAACACACAATACACATCATCACAAAACAAGTCCTATTGTATTGTACTCTATGTCTACACTAGTTTGGAAGTAGTACTTAGCACTAGGTAATTTATAATACAAACAGGACAGATATTTTACAGCGTCTTGAAAAAGTATATATTCATTATAGTATTCATAATAGGAGGCAAAGAAAGTTTCATAATGAAATGTAATGTAAAAAATGTATATATACATTGACAGCAAGCAATGTAAGTTTTCTAAAGATATGTAAGTAGTGGAAATATTTACTAAATTTTTATCAATGAAAGTTTGCTCCCTAAGAACACATTAAAATTCCAATAGATTTATTGAAGTTTTTTTCAGCTTTGAGTTGTTTATTTTGATTGTAACTGCTTTAATGATAAGTTAACATACAAAAACCTTCAAATTCTTGAAACTTTGACCAGTAAAATAAATCTCATGATAATAAATTAATAGGAAATAATATATGCCTGAAATTTTCATGATATAATATCAAATATATGTGATTAATATTCACTATTGCATTAAGTGCACTCACAGTTTTATGAATATTACTTAATGATTATCTAATTACTTAAGAATATTATTTATAAATACTGTGCTCAACATCTTTATACACATTGTTATACAATTTAATCTTAGAGTAGAATAGGAAATTTCTTAAGAATTGATTTTATCTTGTTTTGGATTCTTTATTTTTATGATAAAACCCTCAAGAATCCAACTGCCTGCTGAGAATTAAGACTCTGCTTGCATCCCCAAAAAAATGATTTTTGTAATCTCAAGTATAAAACTAATAAATGTTTTCCTAGAGACACAATTATAAATCCAACTAATATTTATCTACAGACTTATGAATAAAACAAGCCAGTGTTTACCTATATAGTTTAATAAAAAAAAAAATCCTGACCAATATTTACCTATAGTCTGAAGTATATTAAAAAAAAAAAGAATTTTACATTAACCAGCAAAGGCTGATATGTCATTAAATCCACAAAATAAACCCAAAACAAGGAATCCAAATAATGAATATAAAGTTTTTATCAACAGATGTTTTAGCATATATTTGTAGGAGAAATACTAATCTATTCTAAATATATAGGAATACTAATATATAGTACTAAACAATCTATTTTATCAATAAAAGCAAAGATTGCACTTCAGAAAAGTGGTAAGTTCAACTATAAAATTGTTGCTCAATATGCATTTTTGACATTCAGAATCATTCCAAGCAGAGAGATTATATATTTTAACATTTTTTTCAATACTAAATTACTCATTTTATATGTTTATCATGTTCTTTTGCAAATGTGTTAATCACAAATTCTATAACCCATTAGTCATAGATGCACCACATGTACTGCAGCCATTGCAGCAGTGGGTGTGTCTAGAATAAGATAGCCTCACAGAGCCATCTCTCTTCAGACTGATTTTAAATTCAGAGTATTCCTTCTGCAAAACTGATTGCTCTCCAAGGGTTAAAGATCCCATTTAGACCTGCTATTTAACCCATAACTAGGGGAAGATAGATTGATGCCATGCTTTTACCAAGGATATGAGTATGAAGTAAATGAAACAGTGAATTTGAACTCTGCATGCCGATTCCACTTTCTGTACCAATAACCATTATGCTACATGTATACTCGTGAATAATCTAAAAATATTCATGCTATTTTTTGTTTTATTTTGCAGATAAAACGTGGTGATTTCACCCCACATCTTTCTTCTGGATGGATTTTACATTTCTTCCTTGTAAAAGACATGACAACAAACGTGTTGCTTCAGGTGTTTGTACTAGTGTCTGTCTTTCGCAGATGTCCGTGTATGGATCTCACATATCGTGTGGAGGAAGGGAAGAGTCCTGGTACCTATGTAGGTGACATTGCTGCAGACACACATGTCATGGAAAATGTCCTTTTGAAGGATCGCAGACTGATCACTTTCAATCTACTGAGGCAAAGCGGGATAGGCAGTTCGCAGTTATTCTATGTCTCTAAGAAAACTGGAAAACTTTACACAACACAGACTCTGGATGCTGAATTTATGTGCAAGCGTCACAAAGACTGCTTCAAGATGGTGGATGTTGCTATCCGCAAAGGGACGTCACCAATCAAGATCCTTGAGATCAAGGTGATAATACAAGACGTCAATGACCATCGACCAGACTTTGCTGATAAGCAGGTCAACATTCAGTTTTCCGAAGGAGACTTTATGGGTACCAAAATCTCAATCCCTCATGCCATGGATAGAGATGTAAGTATTGTCAATTCCCAGATTACATATCAGCTGAAAAAGAAGACCAATGAGCCATTTAAACTTTCAGTATCTAAAAGTGTTTATGGCATGTCAAAACTCGGAATTACTTTAGAAAAGCGACTGGACAGAGAGGTCCAAGATTCTTACATGATCCAAGTAATTGCAAAAGACGGAGGCACCTCACCAAAGCAAAGTGTCTTGGATGTTCACATTTCTGTAACTGATGTGAATGATAATTTTCCAGCCTTCTCTCAAAATGTTTACAATGTCTCAATCAAGAATGAATGTAGTGACATCTCACCTGTTGTTATTTTATCTGCAACAGACTTGGACTCAGGCGAGAATGGTCGACTCACTTATCATTTCAGCCCGGAGACGTTTGACATTGCTGAGACCCACTTTAAGCTAAATGAGGTGACGGGTGAGATATTCTTGTACAAAAAGTTCCCCTTAGGAAAGAAATCGACGTACGAGTTGTATGTTGAGGCCACGGACGGAGGCAACCCCCCTTTGAGTTCCGTAGCAATGGTTCAAGTTAACTTGATCAACCAGCAGAACAATGCCCCAACAATTGACATGAACTTTGTCTCTGCCTCTACGCGAAATACAGTTGCCATTTCGGAAGACATTGCAGTTGGCAGCTTCATTGCCTACGTGAAGGTCATTGATCATGATGTCGGACAGAATGGCGAAATCAGCTGCTATCTGTACCACGACAAGTTCCAACTGCAGAATCTTGGCCCTAAAAAATACCAAGTGATTGTCAAGAATCCGTTGGACAGAGAGACAGAGGACCATCATGACATTACCATCAGCTGTCAGGACAAGGGGTTCCCACTCCTGCATAGCGAGAGCAAGTTCTACATCCAAGTGATGGATGTCAATGATGTTCAACCGCAATTTCCTAAGGAAACTTATAAGTTTAGGATCTACGAGAACCAACGCCCAAAACTTCCTGTTGGCTTCATCAATGCTACAGACCCTGATATGGGGCCAGGTGGCAAACTCACCTATTCTCTGCTAACCAATAACAAAGAATTCTTACCATTCCAAATCACTGACAATGGTCAGATTTCTACTGTCATGTCATTGGACCACGAGTTTCAGGATATTTACAAATTCCAGGTGTTTGTGAAAGACAATGGAACACCATCTCTGAACAATACGGTGAATGTCATCGTGGAGGTCAGGGACAAGAATGACAATGCTCCATATTTCACATTCCCCAGTGTTAACCCTTTTACTCTTGACTTCCACTACTATCCGCATCACACGAACAATATCACTGTGTTGCGTGCATCAGACAGTGACAGTCGAGAGAACGCCTTTCTGAAGTACGAGATAATTGAAGGAAATAAGAATCGTCTGTTCGCGATCAACCACTACACCGGTCTGCTAACGTTCACCCGTGTGGTCACCCAGTATGATGCTGGCACATACGACCTGCAGTTTGTTGTCAAGGACAGTGGCACCCCAGTTTTATCAGCCATCGCCACGCTTATCTTGAAACTGACTGTGAGTAACAAGACGTATGAGATGCTTAATGCAATCCACATACGAACTCACAACAAGATACACTTAGATTTTATGATTGCCATTGTGCTGGTAGCTATTTCTGCATCTGTGATTATTACAGCCTCAGTGTCAATATGCATCCTTCGTTGCAACAGCCAGAGAAATGTACCACACAGCTGCGTGGACAATACTCCAGCCAACTGTGAGCAGACCCATGTGAAGAGTTCTGCCTATTTGGTGAGCTCTTTACGAAATGTCCCAGTCACAAGGACAGATCTTGATCGAACACGCATAACTTCCCTTACTCTCTCCAGAAGAGCGTCACATTCGGGCATCACGATCCAGACAGCACCTGAAGTTGTTTACCAGGTAAGTTTTGGAGTTGTTTTATTATAGCTAATTCTTTTAGTGAAGCAGGTTTTCTGTTCTGATTTTATATTTTAAATTATAATGAAGTGTGTTGATCATGCCAAATACAACTTGTCACAAATCCCATTTGATGGAGATTTACCAAGCTTAGCATCATTCAGCACAAGACCAAATTGAAGTTCCACAAATCTTCTTACAGCCCTGGACTTGGGTATAAATCTTTGGCACAGGTGGAAAATACATAACTATTTCAACTACTAGGTAGGTAAATTCTATTTGTGTTACCTGGTGTAGGACAAAGGCAGAAAGTGACAGGTAGAAGAATAATTTATTTCAAGTTTATGAGAGTCTATTACCAGTGCATATTGGAAAATTGAGATGTATTTGAAATACTTCAGCCAGTAAAAAGCTAAAGACCCATTCAAGGTAGAGGATTAAAGTCAAAATAGTAATGATGTGTAATGTGAATGGAAGAGAATGTGGTATGAAGTGAAGATTATTTAGGCAAGGAAGAAAAATAGCAACTGGCTCTTGAATAGATTAAGATTGAATTATTCAGGGAAGCAGCTGTGTGAGAGTTCTTGTGGGAAAAGCTGAATGAAAAAGCTGTTTGAGTAGAACTTTCTGCTTACATTTGGAACATGGAGGGAATTATATTAATTTGACTGGAGATGGAATAGCCTAGCTTTAAGAGTCTTAATATAGAGAATATTCAAATTAGTGAAAAGTATTTAATTACTGTAGAATTGCAGTTAAGTGTTAGACCAGTGATTTTGAGCATAGGTGGTTATGTCCCTTTGTGGGTGCTATGAACTGTTCAGGGGAATTGGTGGTAGATGCTATTATTGTACCAATGATGTAATATGACTTTACCCTTTGAACTTTGGCTGGAACAAATAAAAGAAATTTATATACATATTTGTTTTGGTTTTTGCTTGTATATTTACATTGTAGATGTATTTGAAGCATTTAGCTTCAACTGCAATATGTGGATGGAGCAAAAAAACTGCAAGCTAAAGTTTATCAGTTTCTATAGGCTGACCTGATTATCATCAGTTTAATTCTGGAGATTGGTGCTGTTATGTATTAACTCTGCTCCATTTACCAGTGCAATTTTAAAATATAGGGTGCTAGCCTGCATAATTATCTGAGAAGGGTTCTGAAAAAGAAGAGATTAAAAATTACAGTGTTTTGACTAAGCAAAGCTTAGTAAATTCCAGCTAAAAATAGAAATGAGTAATCTCAAAAAGCTATAATCTGAGATCGCACTACAATATTATGTATGGTAGATCACATAAGAATTCAAATGAAAAATGATAGAATAGGGTTAAAATAATAGCAAACAGCTATATGAAATCCATTAGATGAAAATGGTATCACAAATGAATTTGTTAAAAAATTAGTGTAAGTTAACCAAATATATTTATATAGCACAAAAAGGTATGTTACTGGTTTGACTGCAAACAGAGTGTATACTAGTGAATATGTGCAACAAATGCATAAAAGCTGATGTATATTTGTGTTTAGTTACAAATTTGGTTTTGTCATCACAGATGCAAGGCCTCAGGCAGGAAATGACAAAAATACAAGTGCAAAACTTAAGAACAAATAATGTTTCCAACTTGCACAACATTCACACAAAAGTCCAGTTACCAGTTATGAAGTTTTCCTAAGTTCACCTAAGGTCCATCATACCTTCCAATAAGCAGGGCACATACTGTTCAGAAAACTAGACTTATTTCTCCCTCCTTCACTTTGCCACTGGCTGACCATATATTATATCTCATAGTCAAATAAAGATCAACCTTTCTTCCTTAAGTAAATTCCCTAAATGAAAACATCTCTTTTTGTATCTTTTTTTTAAAGCTAATTGGCATCAATTCTGTCCAACTTGTTTTTTTACCTCTATCTATAACAACATATTTCATGTGAAAAAATCACCCTATGTTAGAATCATGAAAGGAAACAATAAGTTTAAAACAGAAACAATTATTTTTTCTCCCTCATTTTATATTTTCACACAGATGGTTTGTTATTGGAATGGGTTACAAGATTTAGGGTTTATAAGAATATAAACTGTCTATCAGTATTGAGAGTTTAGTCAGGGACTGTTCTTTCATCTTGTACAGGCAATAAGAGAAACCCTATATTCAAGCTGTGTGTGAATGGATGCATATGCCAACACTGAGGTAAATGTCTGACAAAAGGAGATTGTGTTCTTTACATAAGAAATCACAAGTGATCTCTTAAAGTGTAAGAGACATAAACCTCATGCCATTTCCTTTCACATGTTTTGGTAAATCATCACACATTCACTTTTACAGCTCCAACCTTACATCTATTACCACATATTAGCCTCTTAAGAGTTAGGTTTAAGAGATAAATTTTGTTTTATAATTTGTCCAAAAATGGTTTTATGATAAAAAATAATTTTTTGTATTATATTTCATTATTTTAAATGCAGTTTCTTATATATTGAATAAAATTATTTCTTTGCACAAATATCACATTTCTGTGATTATAAAATAAAAATCACAATCCAAATCTTTAATTTTAAATAATTTTAAATTCTATTACAGAGTTATCTTCCTTACTTATGAAAAAGGAAGCCACAGCTCAAGGTGCTGCAACTGAGAATAAAAATAAATCTAAATGATTTTTATAAACTGCTTTCCACTGTTAATTTAGCAAATATTTTTTATGTTTCTATTTATTGAGGAAATATTTCTTCTAAAATAGTTTTATATTAGGGGCACCAGATTTTCCCAGTAGAAAGCAGGACAGTGTTGAAATTTTAATTAAAATGTTTTCTAATTTACATATACAGATAAAAATTGAAATAATATTACTACGTTAGACAAAGTTAAATATTAAGAATTCAAATTTGAACAGCGTGTCCTGTAATTCTATTTTGTAAATCTGGTAGTCCTGTCTTTTATCGCCTTCCACTATAACTCAATGGGTCATATATGCATAATGAAACAGTGAATGAAAGCTTTTGAATAAACCCTACCATTGATATCATTGATTACATAAACAACTAGTGTTAAATAAGTGGTAATGCATTTTTGTACTAAAATAATTAGCAAGGAATTTTATGTTTATAATATTTTTTGTGTTACATGTAGAAAGACAGCCTATTCAGATTTAGATTCAATTAATTTATATAAATTAAATTAAAAATTATTATAAATTTATTATATATTAATTTGTATAAAAAGACAAACTGTTTTTCCATTGCTGCTTGCCTTTCAATCATTTTTTCTTGACAAGTAGCCAGCAAGTTTGTCTATCTCTTAATCCTATCTCATATATATATATATATATATATATATATATATATATATAGACACACGTCTCAAATAAATTGGGTGGCTGTAATTTTTTTAGAATTTTCAGTAATGAAATACTTTGTCTGAAAATGCTAATGGCCTAAATTACTGGGTTAGAGGAAATTTCCTGAATATTTAATAAAACTGGTGGTTGGAATAAAGATACCAGAAATGGATTTTCCTCCCTAAAATATAATCATTCAGACTCATCTTAAAACATATATATATATATTACCTTTCACCTTGTATTCATTTTGTGCTTCTCTAGCTTTCCTACCTTCTATCTCTTCTCTTTCACACCCTATTTGCATCCTCCTCTTCTCCTATGTTTTTCTCAATTATTTCCTCTTAATATCATGTAGTTTTTACATTAAAACCACATAACTGAATGCAGTTCAGAAGGAATGAACATCAGTCAGAATATACTTTAATCTTCAGTAGAAACAAGTATAATAATCATGCAATAATAGAATGACTGTGGAGTTCATAAATGAATATAATATAAATAGAATTGTTGCTTAGATAAAATCATTACAGAAATAATAATAATAAAAGCTCTGAGGCTATTAGGTATGGCTCTCATAGCTTCTCACTTTATTTGATTGAAAATGTTAACATGTACATATTTTATCTTGGTGAATTAAGATAAGTTACAATAAATAGCCAATACCATAGATTTGCTTGTCAATTACTTAATCTTGGCATATCCCCAAGAAGCTGAAACACTGTACATCTTTGTGCATAAGTGAGAGTAGTAAGGAAGCATTATGACCAAATGTTGATAGGGTTGGGGTTTTTTAAGTTTGAAGGATGACACATCTGAGATGAGTTGAGAATCACATCTAAATATTTAGAGACATTCTCAGTTAAAGACCATGAGCAATCTTAGTTACCCTACCTGAAAGTATTTCTCACAGGAACACACCTGCAAGGTCATGCACTGTTTTTATTAAAACCACTCACCATATTGCACACATTTGCCTCTGATGCATGTGCCAGGTATAGCCTTATCAGAAAGGTGTCATGGCAGGTAAATTCAGCTTCATATATTTGTACCCCAGGAAATTTTTTTGTCATGCTGCTTTCTCAATTAACAACAATAATAATAGATAGAATGACTGCTTAGTTAATATTATGAATATTAATAACATTATTAAGATAACAGAAGGATTGTTATATATAGGGTGGTGCCTTATAAAATTAAGTACACAAAATCAATAAAGAGAAACAAAAGAACAGATCAATCAAAAGATAATAAAAAAAAAAGACAAAATATTGTTACAATTATTAGAATACTGCACAGAGCTACCTAGGCTCTATGGCTTAACAAAAACACCCAAACCTAACAAACCAACATTTCAATGTGATCTCTGGTATATGCAGCATTTAGCATATTCCAAATTAGCTAAAGAAAGCCCAAGTTAAAAATTGTAATACCTCTTTTAGGAACAATTAATTCTGACAATCTCATTAAAAAAAAAACCTGCAAAGAAAAATATTTCTTTCTTTTTATGTGCCATGTCCTTTCAGAGTTTTATATTTTTATCATAGCAGCTAATATAGATATCCATAGCACTATGGAGGTGCTGGTGGGGGGTGCTTCATCCTCCTCACTTTTTGCTGAAACTGAAAACTAAACAGAAGACTAAATTTGTGTTTTTGGTCACAATCAATTACAATGCTACTGAGCTGAACTGTATCATTTGTCTCTAAAATCATTATCATCATTAATTTTCAAAATAAATAATAGAACTTCATTTTAGGTTTTCTAAAATTTTTATACAAGTCAAAACATAGGTCTCATTCAATAAAGTACAAATTCACAGCAACAAAAATGTTTATTAAAATCAAAAGAAAAATGTTTACAATATGATAATAAATGTAGAAATACTCATTTTATGAAAAGATAAAATAAAAAGAAAATAAAGAATCTGGAATCTATAAAAAAAAAATTCAACACGATTTAAAAAACACTTTTTTTTTAGCATCTGATTTAGATTTAGCAACTCCCACTCACCCTACTTGTAACATGATTTAACCCCCTCCTGTTTATTTTGTGGCACCATATTTGATAGATATTAAACATATGTCATAATTGAAGGTTTAAAACCATTTCTGGGGAAAATCTAATGTTTGTCTCTTGGGTAGTAAGGGGCACGAACAGTGTCGGAGGTACGTTCTACTCGTAGCTGCAGAAAATGATGTTGAAACTGTGCAATATTTGGACATACTTATCAGCCCAAAATCTCAAAGTTCAAAAAAATTAAAATTAAAAATAAAATAAAAACCGTGTCAAATTTTGCCAACGTAGATATGCCATCTTGCCAGCTCTTAACATCGATTGTGTCAAACAAAATCTGCTTCTTGATCTCAAGCTGTTTTTAATTTTCTGTTAACTCTCGAATATTCTTACAGTTACCTCCCCTTAATTTAAATGTTAATGTCTTTTTTTTTAATACTAGGACTTTGTGTTTTCCTTCTTTTCGCATTTCAGTTTTTGTTTTTATCAAAGCGTAAAAATAAATATAACATTCATGAATATTTATAACACAAACATATTAAAAAAGTATTTTCTGAAATATTATTAAAAAATCTGAATATTTCATTTAATTCAGAAATTCCCGTTATTACAGCAAAACAATTGTTTTTAATATGGATAGTTCATGTGTAATGTCGCATTGGGAAAAAAGAAAAATGTTTTATTCATGAGTAGATTTACCACACATCCCAGTTTGGCTGGGGCTGTCCTGGTTCTAACCTCAAAGAGATATACTGTTTTTGTGTGTCAGTCCTGAAGCTTAAGAGGTGTTGTATCATGAAAAAAAAAATTTTTTTTACTATAAGATTTGGAAATAATGATAAGCATACTTATGTGAACCAATATGAATTGATGCTGGATTTATGGGCATGAAAAAATTATCTTAACTATGTTTGATTGCAACCGTGTTATTGAAACTGAGAAAATAATGTAAGCAATACAGTACAAGTTCTATTGAATACACATAAAATCATTGGCTTCATAAATGGGTGTGTCATGGCTGCAGACTTGTTGAGTATGACTAAACAGGAAAATTTCTTCAGAAACAGAAGAGTTGCTAAACTGTTATGTAATATCAATTCTACTATATGACAGTGAATTCTGTACAATTTTTTCACATATGAAGAGGCTAGTAATGATAGAGATGCAATTCTACTGATGAATGTTGAGAATACCATGGAATGACCATGTAAGCAATCAGAAAATTTTGAAGAAAATTAGAACGAAAAAAAGCATACTTGTATTCAACATTAGAAAGAAACAGCTGAATTTTTTTGGGACATAATGAGAAAAGAGGGTTTTGAGAGTTTGACACTTACAGGACATATTGAATGCAAGAGGGTAGTGGAAAACAGCAAGTCACCTACCTAATGAGCTCATTGAAAAGTACAGCTGAACATAGACTGGGAGAGATTGTAAGGTGACAAACATTGCTTAGAGTTACAAAGGATAGGAAGTTGTAGAGAGCCATGATTGCCTATGACATATAAAAAAATTTACACTGACAATTTACACAGGTTCTCTAATTTTACATTAAATCATCTATGTGTGTCACCAAAGCACATTTGATTAAAATTATATACAAAATGAATTATGTACAACTTTAATTATTAAGCAGCAAAATTAAAAATAAATATTAATATAAATAAATATGTTAGAGAGTAAAAAAAAAAATGGATCAAATATATAAAATGAGTGAAATATATACTAATGACTAAAATGATCTTTAAATCCTGCAAATGACTTACATGCTCTTTTGCAAAGACAAGACAAAAAAAACTTTTGTCTTAATTGATTATTGGATTGTATATTGATATTGTGAGATTTGACATGTTGAGCTAATCTGGACCTATTGGACAGGAAAAATCAAGAGAAGTTAAGATGCATGGAGTCATTTGAAAGTCTTAGTGTATCGCTATATATGTGGCTATTTAGTCCAGCTTGAGAGCACACACAAAAACTGTCTCTTTCTTGTCTCACTTTTTGCTTCTGTTCAACTCTCTCTCTCTCTCTCTCTCTATATATATATATATATATATATATATAGAGAGAGAGAGAGAGAGAGAGATATTATAAATAATGTGCGTGTGCACACACATACATAGATATATCTCTCTCTCAAACAAGTTTTATTAAATTTGACTGAGAAGGTCTTTTTGTTTTGATTATTTATCTATCCAGTTGTTGCATCTCTAGATCCAATTGTCCAAAGTTCATGTTTTTATATGATTACTTTCAACTATCTTGGTCATTATCAAAAACTACATGTCAAAAGTTTTGTAAGCTATATTCTCTACATTTCAAATTTAAATATACCTATTTTGTGCATCAGGTAAGTGACATCATGTGCAGAACAGTTTTACAGACATTAACAGCACAAGAAAGAACACACACACACACACACATATTTGTATATTTAGGCAGCAATCCTTCTTTCATGCACATTTCATTGAATATGACAGACAAGGTGCTTTTATTTAGTTTTTTTATACAATTTCTCATGCGATCTAATAATTTTTTCTTTTTGGTTGATAAATTATATAAAAACTGTCTGAATGTTCTTTTTATCCAAGCGCTTTCAGCTATACATTTAGCCATTTTCAAGGATTAAATATTTTAACTGTTAAATAAGAAATAGTTTGTTGTATGTATGTTTTATAAAATGTTTTCATTTTTCAAAACACAATCAAGATATTGTGTCCATGTTCAAAGTTAATATTATTAAGTGTTGTTTTTTTTGTTTTTATTAATAAGGCTTCCATTATTTTTAGCCTTTTTTTGCATGTAGATGAGTGTTATCAACAAGTATGTTACAAATAGTGTCTGGTAGGTCTCTATGAATATTTAAATGAGTTCTAATTGAGCTATGGTCAGAAAGGTGTAGAGTGAGTCTGCATGTCAAACATGTTGTAGTGTGACCTATATAATTATTTATGAATTTTGAGTGATCAGGAATACAATTCCTTAATGGGCATTTAAATTCATAAATACTATTTGCCCTATTTAATTTTGTTCTAGGAGGTGAATTATTATTTTTAACTATAAGGTTAGAGGTTTTAAATTTTTTGTAATAAATAATTAATCTAATATTTTTTTGCTATTGTCAACTGGTGTTATGCATTTTTTTTTATAATGTTCTTAATGCAGAATTAAAATCTTTTTCATAAGACTATAGAAATCAAAGGGTTAATGGTAAGTTATTTCCCTTTGACTATAAACACAACAATCCTCCCTTACTTTGGATAAGGGTTTCAAAGTTATATAGTCCTTTAGGTAAGTTGGGGGTTTTCTTTGGCGTTGTGGTCTGGAGTATAGTCTCGGGTCAAAAGTAGGGGTTTCAGGTGAGATCTCTGATTCCATCAGAGGGGTGATGATGTGGGTGTGGTGTCAATACAGGTTTCTGTTAAAAACGACATGTGGGCTGAATTGCAAGGCCTCTCAACATCTATTGTGCCATTCTCATTTTCTCCTTCCAAACAAGCAGGTAATAAACCTTTTATGGTTTTAAAATGAGATGAGTTTCGTGTGATGCTATTTTGGCCACATTGTGCTGTTATCATACTGCCTTTCTTTTGAGTCATTATGTAAGGCAGGGGGGAAAAGGGTGGTGTTAGTTTGTTTTTTTGTTGTTGCTTCACTAGGACAATGTTGCCAGGTTGAAGTGTTAGGGACAGGTTTTTCTTTTCCTACCAGCATATTCACACATCTTCTGTTTACTGATGTAATCATTTTCATATTTTTTGTTTATTTTATTGTGTGTGTTGTTTGGGGTTGGGGCTTGAGAGGCTATGCTAGGTAGGCCAATTTTCATCTTTCTACCTGTGAGAGCCTCTAATGGGGACATTTTTGTCGAAGTATTTGGGGTGCCCCTATACATACAAAGAAATGTGGGTAGTTGAGATTTCCATGTGTCTATACCCTCAGTTATACATGACCTAATGTTTTTGTTAAGTGTGGCCATGAAACGTTCCACCTCCCCCTCTGGCCAGAGAGGTGTTATTTTTCTGTGTTGTATCCTGAACTCATGCATAGCTTTAGAAAACTCTTCCCCTTTAAATGGAGGACTAATGTCCGTCTTGACTGAGGTAGGGATTCCTTGACGTGAGAAGATGGCTTCAAGTCTTGACAGGACTGCTCTTGTTGAGGTAGATGAGATTATTTCTACCTCAGGGAAATGGCTGTATTAATCTATGACTACAAGTAGTCACTTGAGGGAAAAGGACCAGCAAGATCAATGGCAAGGGAGCTCCATGGTTCTGCTGATAGTGATGTGGGCTGTAGGGGTTCATGTCAGCTGTGGCCTGGGTGAGATGCCTGGCATGGTATGCAGGATTTTATTGTATCCTTTACAGACCTATGAATTCCTGGAAACCACACCTTTTCTCTGATACATTGTTTTGTTCTGATTATTCCTTGGTGGGCCTGGTGAGCAATAGCTATAGTCTTCTGATGTAGAGTTTCAGGTATGATTATCCTGTTTTACCTGAGGATAAGCCCATCATAGATGGACAACTCATCCTTGAATTTTTTAAAGTCCTTTATGTCTGGGTCTATCCAGTGGCCAGTTCGTATAGCTTGCATTACTTTTTGGAGCTGTTGGCCTTTCCAAGTTGCAGACTTTACTTCTGTCAAAGTCAGAGATTTTGGGATTGCATTCATTGCTATATATGCAATATATACTTCTCCTGCATTGTCATGCTTGTGTATTTTGTGGGGATGTCTGCTGATGTAGTTAGCAGGGTTGTTTTCATCACGTCCAGGTCTGTATATCAGATCCATGCTGTATGGCATTAGGCATAGGTGCCATCTCTCTAGCCTGGCTGTGGTGGGTTTTTTACTGTTCATTATTCCTATGAGTGGTCTGTGATAACTGTAAAATGTGCCCCAAACAGATAAAGGTGAAAATGCTCAACTCCATATACAACTGCTAGGTATTCTCTATCAGTCTGGGAGTATTTTTGTTCTATAAGAGATCTACTTGCATAGCCGATGGGGCAACCTTCTTGCATAAGAATTGCTCCTAGTCCTACAGGGCTGGCATCCACCAGGATTTCTGTTGGTTTGTGGGGGTCAATATCTGACATCACCTCACTACTGATGAGTGCCTCCTTCAGCTTATTGAAAGCATTTTGTTCACGTTTCCCCCATTTCCAGACTGTGGACATTTTTTGTCAGATTCTTTAGAGGTTCTGTGATGGTGGCATATCCTGAGATGAATCTGGCAACATACTATGTCATGCCCAGGATTGACCGGATTTCAGTCACTGATGCTGGTGGAGCAGAGTCACAGATAGCTTGTACTTTCACTGAGTCTGGAGAGATCCCATTCTCTCCAAATACATGGCCATAGAATTTTAATGTTTTAACAGAGAAGAGACATTTTTCTTTGTTAAGTTTGGCCCCACTTTCATAGAGTCTCTTTAAAGTGTGTCTCAGATTTTTATCACGTTCTTTTTGGTTTGCTCCATATACAATGATATCATCAGACAGGTTTTTTTGTTTCTGAGACATCCCTCAGAAGTTCTGATATGGCATTCTGGAATATCTCAGCTGCTGCACTGACTCCAAATAGCAGTCTTTTGTATCTTCTGAAACCTGCATGTGTGGTGAAAGTTGTTGTGTACCTGCTGGCTTCATCAAGTTCTAATTGGTGGTATACATTGCTCATGTCGAGTTTGCTGAAGACTTGCACCATTCAAATCCACTATCAGATTGTCAATAGTTGGCATTGAGTGTTTGATTCATGTTATTTGCGTGATTTGCTTCCCGCATGTTTATGCAAAGGCACACTCCACCTGTTTTAGGAACAGCAACTATGGGTCTGACCCATGGTGTTGGACCTTCAACCTTTTCAATAATGTCCAGGTTCTCCAATCTTTCTAACTCCTTCTCTACATCTTTTTGGACATGGAAGGGAATATGATGATATATTTGAGCAACTGGAGTTATGGATCTGTCAATGTGGAGGGTGACTTTGCAGTTCTTGATGCAACCCATTTTCCCATCAAGTAAGTGAGGGAATTGTTCACGGATGACTTTTAGGCCTGTCTGTAGCAAAAAATGGATTAGGTTTAGTTGTTGAGCAGTTTTACTGCTCATCAAGTTTGAACATCCATTTGTGTTTAACACATAAAAAATAGCCTCAACTGCCAATGTTTTATGGCTAATTTTTGTTTTGAAAAATTCACAAAATGGAAGGGGAGTATGTTGGTTGAAGGCATAAATTTTGGGTACTGGCTTTTTGAGTAAGGGTGTCACGCGCCCAAGTGATTCATATGCTGATTTTCCCATAATATTGACTGAGGCACCTGTGTGAATAATAAAATTGATTTTTTCTTGTTGATAGATGCCACAATTCTGGATAGGGTTATTGACGGGGGTGCTGGGAGAACATTGACTGAGAACAGATATTCATTTTTGGATTGAAAGGGGTTTGATGGAGGTGAAAACTGAATCTGTCTTACCTTCGAGCCAGACAAACATGCCTGAGCAAAGTGTCCAGTTCTTTTACACTTGTTACATGTTTCCCCACTTGCAGGACATTCCGATATGGGGTGAGGTTGTGGGGAATTGCAGAAAATGCAGCGTTTGTTGTTATTTTTTTGTTGAGTCTGTGGAAATTTTTGTCTTGTGTTTTGTGCTCTTAAATGAGAGCTCCTTGTGCTGTTATGGTGAAATTCTGAGCAGTAAGGTGGGCACACTCCACCTGTTTTAGGAACAGCAACTATGGGTCTAACCCATGGTGTTGGACCTTCGACCTTTTCAATAATGTCCAGGTTCTCCAAACTTTCTAACTCCTTCTCTACATCTTTTCAGACATGGAAGGGAATATGATGATGTGTTGGTTGGTTGGTTTCTGAGTTTCCTGACTTGGGTGTGTTTTGGCCTTAGATAGCTAGTATTTCTTCAGTACTTGGTGAGCTGGTTCTGCTTTCTATCATGGCCACATGGCTTTCGACGAGTTCAATACCTCTAGCCTTGTCAAGTAGCTGGGTTAGTGTTAAATTGTCTTTTAGAACTTTCTGTCAAAGTTTTTGTGATGTGCATCATTATTTGTCCCAGGATTTCATCTTCTACGTTGTGGAATCTGCAGTTTGCTGTGGCTGCACGTAACCGAATGTGGTATGAGCCCATGCTTTCATTTTCTTTTTGTTTTAGCTGACAAAAATTGAAAGTTTCATAAACTGTGTTTGTTTTAGGTATGAAATGATTACTAAAAGGCTTTTTTAATACATCAAATTCATTCGGTGTTGGTTTTCACCTTCTGACATCGAATTAATGCCTTTCTGTTCCTGTCATGGTGTCATAGATTTCTATTATGTTGTTACCTCCGTAATGTAAGAGTAAATAAAGCTTTTTTTACGTGTGTCGGTGTTTATATCCAGAGCTATGAAAAGGTTATCCAGCTTGGAAATCCATTTTTTCCATCTTATCCTGGCTGTATGTTCTTATCCGTGGACAATGAAATTTTCAAAACCTGGAAGTGACATAGTATTTTTATTTTTTGTAATGACGAAAAATCTGGGGTTGTAATATTGTTCTTTTTTTTCTTGTGTATGAGGTTTGTTAATTAATTCAGCTTTATAATCCTCATTGCTAGTTATTGTATCTTAAAAATGAATGCACAAAAATCGGAGAGATGGATAACAACATTTATTCTGCTAAGTGGTGACAACAGGAAACTGACTTTTACAATTAAAATCTCTTTTTCATCAGAGTATATAGAAATCAAAGGGTTAATGGTATGTTTTCCCTTGGACTGTAAACACAACAGGCATGAATCAATCTCTTTTACTTCCAGCTATAGTGAAAAAGAGTATAGTGAACTAGGCATGTTAGCATTAGTGAGACAGCTAGTTTTGGAGAAGAATTTAAAACCTTTGTAAACATATCATTGTCCAATATAGTAGATTACGGTCTCTTACTTCACATGTCATGCAAACATATTGATAAAAATATATTCTCCAAAAATTGAATTAATTGGTAAGATTAAACTAATAAATGCCATCACTAAACCATTTTCAATGTCGCCAAAGTAAAAAACTAAAAAGTCATTTCCTTAATGAGTTAAATTAAAAAGGTATAAAAAAAAATTAAAAGTATCCTTTGTTCATTTTATTTACCTTGGTTGGATACTGTATCCAACAATTTGCAAGTGAAAAAGATTTTTTTTAATAATGAAAGAACATTTATATAAAATAGGCTTCCTTGAGTAAACTGAAATATACAGTATTACATGCAACAAAAATGAGGATATTTGTCCAAGAAATGAATGGAATAAGTACTGACACCTGATGGAAATCAAAACTAGTTTATCCTGAGCGCAATTTCTTGTAGCTTATTGATATTAAGAAGAAACTAACTTACAAGATGCTACCCAATGTATGTGAGTGACACTGGAAGTTTTATAATTATACAAACATTTTATTCTTTACTAATACCATGTCCATTCAGTACATAGATGATCATAACTCTCCACATATCCCATTTATTATCTGTGAAATACCATGCTTTCTTTGGAAAGATAGTAGTTGCCCACTGACTTCTTATAAGCTCAACCTATTCCAAATATTTACCTCTACCAACTTCCTTAAACTCCACTGAGGAACATAGGGATACAGATTCCTAATGGTAACTGTTGCTGCTGCAGTTTCTATGCCGTGAGTGAAGTTATTAGCCTCATGCCAACTAGTTTTGAATTCAGAATAGTCTTTCTCCTAGACTTGCTGCCAACCAGGAGGGCCTAGTCAACTCTGATATCTAATAACTCATAATTATGGGAAGAAGAAATGAATTCATACCTTTCCCAAAAGGATTTGAGCAAAAATGAATCCAACAAATGAGGCCAAATTTTGAACTTGGTTTGCTGATTCCACTTTTCCTGCTAATATCTCTTAGATCCACAATAAGACATCAAAAATGAAAGAAATATTTACATATTCTGTTAAGAATCAAAGTGTTAATCTCAGGCCTATTTGTCAAGAATGTTGCATAATGCCTCTAGGGGAAATGTGTATGTGTGCGTGAGTGTACAACATTAGAGGAATACAAGCAATTTTAAAACAAAACGTTTTAAAGACTTTGTGTTTTGAGATTAACTTCATGAATTAATTAAAGTATCCGAATTGTTAGAACTTCGTTTCATATGATTATTGAATTATTAACAATCTGTGTGTCAGTTATTAATCAGAAAAAAGAACTTTTATATACACAAAAACAAGTACTTTAGTGCGTGCGATTTTAACGCGTGCATTTTTGGGACGTTTTTCAAAATGAGTTACTTCCCCTTATGTACTTTTAAACATTGCGCTGAGCCAGTTCAACATCAGAAAAAAATGTCTTTCATTCTTATGACAATTTTTTTTTTAAATGCTCTCACACAATAAATTTAAGAAATCATTTTTCCTTTGTTATATTTTCAAACTTGGTTATATTTATAAAAATTTCTGTGAAGTACAGAATGGGAAATTGGTGAGTTAAGTTTGTTACATTCACTTAAGTGCAAATAGCCTAAGAAAAGTTATAAATCCATCTCCTCCCTCAAGTTATGGGTTAAATGGTAGAAGTTGTATCCATAAAAATTATTGTTATTCTCAAAAAATTGTTAATGCAATATTCACAAGCAAAAAATGAATTATTCTTACAATCCCAAATATGTTTCAGCTTTAAATAACACTAAAGTTTGATAAGCCAGAAAAAAACACATCAGTTTTGTGTAGTATTGTCAATATTCATATTTGACAAGTTGTTCTCTCTTATTTCTATTGCTTTCTCGTGCAGCTCTTAGACAATCATTCTATTAGGAAAAGGGATATTAGCACTTTAACACCTGTAAGTACAACAGTAATAATAAGGCTTTTCTCTTGTATATCCCTAACTTCTAGAGAGTTATGAAAGATAACATGAAAAAGGTTGATATTTTCCATAACAGCTGCCAATGAAAGAGCTATATTTCTTTTTTAATGCCTTCAGTACATTGGCAACCATGACTCTCCACAGATTTCTTTTCTTCAATATGTGTAAATTTCTATGGCTTCTTTAAAAAGGTAGTTGTGTAGTTTCTTGTTGCCTTCTCTATGGTTTGAAATTCAGAGTTTTCCTTGTCTTAGACCAAAGCTAGAGGATCCAGTCTACTCTGATATTTAGTCCATATACTTATATTTATCTCATATACACACAAATGACAAGAATTTTTGTCAGAATTGTTGAGATTAGTAATTATCATTATTATATACATTGCTATTCATATTGTCAATCTTTATCATTATACTCACAATGTTTCAACTGTTGTACTCTCTGGCTTTCTTCAAGTTTCATCTTCCTACTTGATAACCTTCTTGGAATTTTAAAACTGAACTCATTATTCAATCTCCATGGATAGATTGTTCTCACTCCACTTTCTATACTCTGGGGATATTTTCTATCAGTTAATATTCAACTGTCTTATTTTCTTTTATGTCATTTGTCCATTTTTTCCACTGAATGAGAATATATGACATTTCAGCAGTAATATATCCAAACACTGAACTCACAGCTACAGGGAACAATTTATCTTGGCTAATTGTTCATTCTCTTGGACAGTTACAGGCAAATTGTGACTCATTTCATTTTATGAATGCCACACTTAATTTCATGAAGAAAATTAATGTTTATTAAATTTTTGTTTGTTTTCTTTCATTCTAAATTGTTCAATCAGACTCTGTCTTATATATAACCAGATACTATTGATTAAGTACAATGTTTCCTGGATTTTGTAACCCTTCATTGATAATAATTTTTTCATCATTTTAAACCATTGGTGAATTTCACTAAGTGTATTTTACTTTAAAACAATAAATAAATTAATAATAATTTTTTTTTTACTAGGGAAGAAATGTATTTTTTATTTTTTCATGTTTTCAAATGAATAAATTAAAAACAAATTGCATAGAGTAGTATGTATTAAACAGACTGTGACCAGTGATAATATTATACAAAGATTTCAATATTTTAATTATAGGAAAAATATTTTCTCCAAAGAAAAAAAACTAAACTTTTCCTCATTTCTAAGGTAGATGCTTACATGTATGATCTTCTGTAGGGAAAATGGCTAAAGCAATTTCAATGAAAAATTACCTTGAAATTTTTTAGTAGTGTAGCCTGCCTTATGGTAAGCCATTAGCTCATGTATCCAACGTCCAAAATAGGTTGCTCATGCCTGCCCCGGGCCATAAACCACTAAACCAAAAGGCACATACTCTAGTGGATTAAAGTGTTGGTTAAACATATATGTTTCCCAGTGAATCCAATCCTTTACTGTGGTAGTGGTGAAGGTCATATACTCTGCTTCAATGGAAAGAAAAAAACAAGCAAGTAACACGAAAGTGAATATGACTGATGTGAAATATCCTAAGGGTAGGGAAAGTGGAATGAGAACAATCTACCATTGTGGATTGAATAAATTGTTCAGTTTAGAATTCCAAGAGGGTTACTAAAGAAGTACAAAGATAGATACCTGAAGAAGGCTTGAAGATAAAAGACCGAAACGCCGTGAGTAAAACAACCAAAATGTAAATGTAAGTAGTAAGTCTGAATAGCAAAGCATACGCCAAATAAAGATTCTATTTTATCACAAAAGAAACAATTTTTTCTCTTTTGTTGGTTGCGCGATTGTGGCTCTTCAATGTGAAGTAATGTCAGCAAATCGGTCTCGCAGATTATAACCACTGTTTGATCTGAAATGGGTCCCAACACACACACGAAATAGAAAAACCGTCAATGACATTAGGTAGTATACTGAGGGGAAATAATCCTGTACCACAAATTATAAAATTTGCATGCATTCTCCAAGCCAAAAAAATTGATTACCTCCCTTGGAGCTTCTGGCGACAAAGTTTGTCACTCACACTCACTCACTCACACACACACACACACACACACACACACACACACACACACACACACACATGATAAAAAATATAGTTTGAAGGTATGCTATATTTATGGATAAAAGTCCTCAATATCAGAGATAGAGCGTATGTAAATATAAACGTGGACACTGCTGTCAACAAGTGGTAACAGTCTGTTTTATGCTTAAACATAATCTTTGGGTGATGAACATTGTAATCACTAAAAATAACATTTGAAGTAGATATCTCCAAAAATTTGCTAAAAATGAAAACAGTTTTTATCGTCAAAATATAATTAAGACAAGATGATTTTTTGATTATTTTATCAAGCTGGATAGTCTGTTTTGTGCTTCAATGGAATCTTCAAACTATGTCAAGCCAAAATATCACATACATGGTCTGAAGATTGTGTTGAGGCATGAAACAGATTGTCACCACTTGCTACTGACCTCAGTAAACTTTTATATATATATATATATATATATATATATATATATATATATATATAGATAGATAGATAGATAGATAGATAGTGGGGAAAAATAAGTATTCTATACAGGCAACAAAAATAAGTTTATTGCATTGTTTATGTAGGGTAAGTATTTATCTCAAAATTATGCCATATATAAGTTTCCTTTTTACAATAATAAATGTGAGAAGAAATTTCAACCGATACATTAATATAAAATTATATATGATATATTTAAAAAAGACTGAGCAAAAAGTATTTAATACCCATTTATAAAAGGAGTAAACCAATGGAAGATGTAAATTTCTAGTTGTTTTTTTAAAAAAAAAAAAAAAAACAGCTGTAGGTTATTCCAGAATATTTGAGGTACTAGTGTTGGCTATTCTATAATATTTCAGGTACTAGTGAATATTTTGAAGATGATGGTACAGTGTATCAGTTGACTGCTAATCATTATCATAACAGTATCAACCATAATGTCAAAAATTAAGGAAAATTCAACAGACCTAATTTTTACTGTAAAGGTAATGGTTGCAGAGATATCAGTACACGAAAACATAATTCATGCTCCACAGGTTTGATAGTTTGCAGGGGGGAGGGACATAGCTTGACAAAGAATTGTTTTGAATCTGATGCCCCTTGAAAGATTTCCAACCAAGCTGCAAACAAGATTGTAGGAATTATAAAGAAGCAGCAAAGGATTACTCACAAAGATTTGAGGGATCAACTAACATTAGGGACATTTATATCATAAGTTGTTAGCAATACTCACTGCCAAGAAGACTTCTTATTTTGTAAAGTATGAAAAATACTGCTTCTGAAGAATCATAACTGGCGGCACATTTAAAGTTTTCTAAGATATATTTCTTTAAGGAAAATATTTATGAAAATAATATTTTTTGGTTGGATGATACCAAGATGGAATTATGTCGCCTCAATTCACATCATCATGCCTGGACAAAGCAGAATAAAGAATTCATGCCAAAGAACACCATTCTAACTGTGATGCCCAGAAGTGGCAATGTAAGAGTATGCTATTGTATTTTTTTCTTATATGGTATAGAACAACTTCACATAATCAAAGGAAAAATGAATGGAGCCTTGCAGCAAAATATATTGACTAAGAAACTCCTTATATCAGTCAAAGTTTTAAAAATAAAGTGCAATTGGGTGTTTCAGCAGAACAATCCTGAAAAATTCACCAATGTGTCCAAACAGAGAGTTGAAAATCAGAACACTGAAAAGTTGTGACAGTTTATTTTATATATACCTGCTTCAGAATTATTTTTGGTGGAAAAACATTGATTAGAGATTAATTAGTACATTTTTTGGATTTTACATGGAGGAAAAAGAATTTTTTTTTCTTTTTGTAGATGCATTTTTAATAAATTTAGGCATTTCTTTATAGGAACATTTGTATATAACAATAATAATTCTGAAGCTGGTACTGTTCTTTATAAATTATTGCAGAAATTAAAAAAATGTATTTATGAACACAAAAAGGATTTTATACATAATAATTTATCAAATTCATTAGTCATACATAGAAATAACTCAATCACAACTTCAACCTAAAGAATACCACACTTATTAAAAGAGAAAATCACTTACTTAGACAGGAAGTTTTTCAGAGTGCTGCTATCAAGTCTTGCCAAAATTTTAATGTGTCCCAGGTTTTAGAAAATACTCCTTTCCCAAGACAGCATACATAATCATAAAATTTTTTTAAAAAATTAAGAGGAAATGCTTACATAAAAAAACATTTTTATTTAAAATAAATCAATATATAAATAATTTATCAAATTAAAATCAAATAATAAATAATAATTACATTAATATAATAAAACAGTAAATAAATATATATAAGAAATAAAAAAATATTAAACAACATTTACTCATTTTTGTTTATTAGACTTAAATCACATCACTTAGCATCCTCTATAGTTTACTTTTACTTTAACATTACAATATTTTTGAGCATTCTTAAATTTAAAAATTTTGAAAACCTAACCATATTTTTTACATGTGTTTATAAATACAACTTGAAAAATAAAATCCTTACATTTACCTTCATAAAGTCCAACAGAGGATGAAACACAGTGGTAAAGAAAAAATTTCCTTTTGATTTTATTCATATGTATATTGCCTATAACTTTAAAAAGAATCAAATATGTTTTAAGCTTTGCATGAATAACAGAATTCCTTCATGGTTTTGATGTTTATACCAAGTTCTGGCTTTTCTATACTACCATCTTCTTCAGGTGTGTAATTCATAAGGAAGGTGAAGGGCACCTTTTTATAAGAAAATTGGTGAATGCATTTTAACAGTATTTCATTTTCAATACATTTTCATAGCAAAATCATTTGCAATAATTTTTCATAGTAAATATATTTCAGTGCATTGTCATTGTAAAATTCCCGGCAATACATTTTTATAGTCAGTAGAGTTTCTATTAAATATTTTAGGTGCAAATACCTACATACAGCATTTAGAAGAATATCTATTTAGATAATGATAAAATTTTACGCACACTGTGAATAACTGAAATATTAATGAAATCAGCTTCCCTTGCTCGCAAAGAGTCATTCCACTCATATCCTTTGTATCAGCAATACAAAGAATTTTATCTTAACAATTCTGGTCTTCTTTTCTTTTTGCCTCACTGGTGGTACTTCATTTCTAGAAGCTATCATTCTCTATTCCAAATGCTTTTTAAGTATCTTTATGAAATTTTGTTTCATCTATGAAGAGACTGTTCAGCATTCACTGGCAGAGAGGATATTAGATATTAAATAACAATTCAGCACTCTTTTCCTAAGACTTTTCTTAGTTTCTGGAAAGCATTTTTTATTCCTATGCACCTGAAATATCTGTATCACCTGAGAGAATGATATGAAGAATATTTACTGACTTCAGAAGAACTTCTTTCCTAAAGCAAAACCTTTCCATTTTTTTTCACTCAGAAAAATGGAGGTTAGACTTCCATTGAACTACTGACTAAACTGACATTTCTAGCTGATCAATAGGCAGCTTGATATGAGGATAATTTGAGGTTATAACCTTTGACCTGGTGCCAAAAATGGTTTTGCCAGATAAATGCCAAGAGGTAATTCTTTGTTAGGTTTCTATTTGGCATTGAAAAAGATATATTCCCAGAGCAATTCAAATGAAAAAAAAAATTAGCGTGGAAAACAACCTTTTCTCAGATGTTAGAAAACAACCTTATCCTGGAGCTGAGCTCTGCAGTTACTTCATTAGGCAACTGAATTGATATTACCTTGAATTTTCAAAATGGCTTAACCCAGTGAATATCTTGAGTTGGCTTCTCAGAAACCTCTCAAAAGAAGTTAGACCAGATAGGAAAAAAATAATGATCATATAATAATAACAAATTATATTATCTGTTTGTTAGCCATAGTTGCTTTAATTCATGACCAATGAAAAACCCTTTTGTTCCAACTCTTAATGTATGATATAGGTATTATGTATTAAAATTTACTAACAAATGTTTAATAAATTTTACATTTTTAAATTGAATCATTTTTCCTCTATTTGTAAAAAAAATTCTAAAATGACTTCTTTACATGAGAAAGTATCTAATATTGTGCTTGTCATTTGAAACATTGCGAGTTCATCCCTCACCAAGGGCAACATGAATTTTCCAACGAATATCTACAAATTACTACAAATTATAACTACAGTAACCCTATTCCATCAGTAATTCATAGGTAATTTCCTGACCACTGACAATCCATTTTCATTTAATTTTCAAAGTGCAAAATCCAGATTGTGTAATAAAACTTACAAAAACTAATTGTTAGCCCAAAATGGCAAGATTTGGTGCTTAATCATTAAATTTTGTTCACCACTTAATAGAAATACTTTACACCAACCTAATAAAACAGTAGTGATAGCATGATAATTATTTTCCAATTTGAACAATGTTTTTATCTTTGCATCTGTCACTTCTGATTTCTTTATTAAATGCATATAACCAATACAATTTTCAATGTAAATCTTTGCAGGAAATTGGAGCAAGAACAGTCGGACGAGATAACAAAAAGCGAACATTTATGGTTCCTGGTTGCCATCCAGATATTTCTCATGATGAAAACATGGTTAATGGTGAAGCAGGGTCAGGTATGTACAGACTAAGGTTCACCACACTGCCAATGTAGGACACTGTAGCAGAGCTAAGCAAATAAGACAAAATTATAATTACTGATACAAAGAATCAGACAACAGATTCAAATAAATAAAGAAATAATATCAATAAAAATATACATAAATAAATATAATTATTCATCTTGTTATGAATTAGTGGTAGTATTGACTTGCAGAAAATATCAATTGTAGTGACTTTGTGTTTCACTTGGTGTACCACAATTGTAGTTTGTGCTTGACTAAGCTGAGGGAATAATCAACACACACACACACACACATATATATATATATATATATATATATATATAAACTGTCTAAATTTGTTAAAGTTACACATTCTAGAAGTACATTATGGTTTCAGTAATGTTAGTTTGGAAGCATAAAAACAGGAAGAAAACCAATGTCAAAAATTAGGAATTACTTTAATTCTAGTTAACAAGGTTGAAATCAATTCATGATTGTGAGTAATCAATAACTATTTCATAGATTGTTTTTTAAAAAGATCAAAGACATTAAGAATTGATTGACACCACCAATTGGGCTGTAGGTGATCAAGATGACATCAACAAGTATATTGAAGATGATCAAGAAGACACCAAAGAGTAGGTTTTAAGTAACAGACACCAACAATTGAATTGCAGGTGATCAAGGACATATCAATAAGTATGTTGCAAGTGATTAAGAAGATACCAAATAGTGGATTGCAGGTGATCAAGAAGACATCAATGAGTGATTTGCAGATAATCAAGGAGACACAAACATGTGGCTTCAGTATGATGGGAAAAGCAATACAAATTTGTTATTAAATTAATACAATAGCTTACCTGAATATTAATTTTTATATATGGCCCATCCAAAGTTATTATGTAAATCACATAAACGTCAATAACTCAAAACATTCAGAACCAATATTTGTCAAATTTAAATTAGTTCACTTCAACCCTTGGTAAATCCCTGACTAAATTTTCAACCTATTTTAATGGTTATATTTTGAGATATTATTATTAATGTCTGCTACATAAACCAATTGTTTTAGGTGGCCCCACAAATAAAAATCCAAAGGACTGAGGTTGGGGGGAACATACAGACTATGGAACTGGTCCCCCCCTACCTATCCACCTTTCATGGTAGATGTCAGCCAGTGCATTGAGAACAATGTGACTAAAATGGGCTGTATTCCTATCATGCATGCATCTTTGTATTAGCAGGGGTACATCCTCTAACAGGTCTGGAACTGTGTTTGAAATAATGTCCCTGCAGACAGCTCCTGTAAGACATGCTGGGAGAACATATGGACCTACCCGGTAGTCATCTACAATTCCAACCCACACATTAATGGTAAACTGGTGCTGTTGTTTAACCTGTATTCTATTATGGGGATTCTGATCTGCCCACAAATGCTGGTTGTGTAAATTTGTTATTCCATCTCTTCTAAATGTTGCCTCAACCATAAACAAGACTGAAGAGACAAACAACAGATAAGTTTTTGTCCAATAAAACATTGGTAAAAGTTCTCCTGTGATGAGTGATCAGAGGGCAAGAGGCCCTGCACAAGTTGCAAATGATACGGATACAGGAGCTGCTCCTGAAGTTCTCTCGATGCAGTACTATGTGATATATGACATGCTAGGGCCACTTGACATGTGCTGATATCTGGATCACCTCCAACAGTCTGCAGAATGTGTTCTTTGTGGTCAGGTATATAAACAGATCTCGGTATTCCTTGATCCATAGTTTGTGGTTCCACAAATCCTGTCTCTGCAGCATGACGATAAAAAGCAGCAATGGTTGGATGACTTGGCTGCCTTCATTCTGGAAACGCAATCTCATGGCCATATGTAAAAATCATATCTACCTGCTCATGATATGAATATCCTGCCATTATTAAACAGAACACTTTTCAGTTAATTCACTACTACACATGTTAAATGTTGAAGACAGACTAACCAGAAATATAAATGAATGACAAATGCAACCTACTCTACATGGCGACACAGTGCTATCTACTGTAAACTTTCTTTAAACTTAACTCAAAAATGAAGGATTTGCAGACATATGCTTATATGGTCTTTTGTCCTTTTTTTGGTGTGAGGAACCTGCCCACCAAAGTTTGTAAAAGTATTTTTGATACATTCTCTCTTTCTCTCTCTTTACATATATATATATATATATATATATATATATATATATATATATATATATATATATATATATATATATATATGGTGGACTATCTCATCAATTTTGGTGTATGAAAACCCAACAGTTCTGTTTAGAACTGAATCACTAGACTACCCACACAGATGATTTGATTACAGTGATGAAGGCTTGTGCACAACCTGACACACTTTTTGGAAGAACTGATAATAGAGAAATGCAGGACAATACATAAAAAATATTCAAACAGCTCTCCTTAGTTTTGAATTCACTGTTTTCTTTCTCTTAGACTGGATGCCATCCAAGGCAGAAGAGTCTACTTTGGTCTGCTATTTAATCCAAAGCTAGTGGAAGATAGATTCATACCTTTCTCAAGAGCATTAGTGCAAAATGAATGAAACAGAATTAACAGGAACTTGAACTTTGCTCAGAATTGATATTTTCTGTGCTGATAACCATTACACTACTCAGGAATTCTTTCTCAACTTCTCTTAATTTATATATATGTATATATGCCTAAAAAAATATATATATATATATCCATAGGCGTAAATAGGTTTGCCTATCCTCCAGTTCACACTCCTTCCCAGTCTTTTGAACAGGAGCAGAGGTTTATCACATGTTTGTTGTTTAGGATTAGGTTTCCACTTCTTTCTAAAGTCTTTTCATTCTCTTTAACTTCCAGTAATCCCTTGCATTGTTATCTTGTTTGGGGTGAATTTATAAAACAAAAATAGCTTAAATTTGCTGTACTTTTATATATATATATATATATATATATATATATATATATATATATACTAAAAAAGAATGATGTTGGTGTGACCAACAGTCAACTGGCCAGAATACCTAACACTTTAGACAAGAAAAAATTTTGAACAAGGAAAAAAAAAGACCAAAAGGCAAACACCTACTTACTCAATGAAGTAAATTGCTCAATGCCCAGATTATCTAGACAGAGCAAAAATATTCTTTAGTAACAATGTTCAATTTCAAATTTGGTTTGAAAGGGCTCTGGTGAAATAAATTATTATAATGGTACCTTAAAGTGGTCTGTTTTTTCTTTAATATATATATATATATATATATATATATATATATATATTATAATATTTTTTGTTTATGATTTCTTCGCTACATAAGAGCTCTCATGTTTCAAAAATTAAGTTGAATTGAGGTGTTTAGTCCCGTTTCATCTTCAAGCAAAATTTTAGGAATAAGCTATCTCTTGGTTTACGTGTGTTTTTAGGCATGGTTCTAAATATTATAATATAAGCTCTACTTCTGTATGGAGCACTGCTTTCTTAAAAATAAAAACAAAAATACTAAGGAACTCCGGATTATGCACCCAACGTGTTCTTTTCTATTTTCTGCATACCTGCGCACTTATACATACATACATACATACATACATATATATATATATATATTCTCCTTATAATACATACCTCATATTATTTAAACTGGTTTACTCATTACACTTAGAAAGTATTTTGATGTTTCATTTCCAAGGCCCTGATTAATCCTTGTTAAACACAGGTTAACTATCATGATTCTCTAGTTAAAAAGCAATTCTCATACACCAATTTACCTGAATTTTCTTTTATATAACAAGTGTTTTCAGGATGCTGGTATTCCTTACTCTCCACAATTGCCTAACTTTGTTGCTTTGAATAACTTTTAGACTTTTTACCATCCTTCCTTGTTTCTGTTCTGACATTCATTCATACAAACTAGTTAAGTAGGTTACTTGTTGTTTTCCCCTGTTCATGTTAAGTTCTGTAAATGCTCTTTCCTTATTATGTAACACAGAATTTTCAACTATCTCTTTCTCATTGTATCAGTTTCTTTGTTGGTCTTACTTCCTGAAAACTTTCTTGTTGCTCACATGTGTTGCCCATAGTATTCTCAGTATTAATCAGTAGAACCATATCTCTAATGCTACAAGTCTCTTCACCATCTGTGAGGAGATTGTCCAGCATTTACTGCCATAGAGGAGAATAGACATGACTAGCATAGTAAGGTCAACAGATCAACTCTCATTGCTTTTTGCCAAACTAAGTGATGCTCAGGAATATATTGTAATCATGTTTTTCCATTGTCATTCATCTTTATATTAATTCCTGATCACTGAAAATTCATTTATTCCTGATTTTCAATATAAAACAAATTGATTACCAAAACACTTTTCACAAAAATGTGCAAAATTCATTGAATAAACCATCAAATACTATTTTTCATTGCTTATGTTCTCTAACTCTGACTTTCTTAAACTCTCCTGGAGAGAATGGTTTACAGCTTTAATATGCTTGGTGTTGCTGCTGCAGTTTCTGTAAGAAGTAATTTTTTTGCAGTTGTCAGCCCCATGCCTAACCAACTTTGAATTCAAAGGCCACCCTGCTATTTAACTCATAGCTGGGAGTTTGTGCAAGAGTGAGTGGTATGAACTTGACCATAATTTGAACTTGGCCCACTAACCATTACATTACCCACACATCTATTGCTTACAATGCACAGACAACTTACACCCATTTATAGCCCATGAAACAACCTTCAGTTTATTGCACTAAGACAAAGGCTTACTAAGATTGAGCTCTGAGAAATACATTTTTTGAGAAAAATTGTCCTTTCTACCAATTGAGTATGCCTCTGGAGTTTACATTTTGTGTAAACTTTCTAACAGAACAAAAATAAATATTAAATGGTCAACATTCTGAATTAATATCATATTTACTGTATCTTTTCATACAGTAAATGAGTAACAGAAAGTTTGGTACCTGCTTAACTTCTATATATGCTTTTAGTATTTGCTATGTCAAAATTAAGAAATTTTGATATATATATGATATAAAAATTCTACCCATGAGATCATGGGTAATGTCAACAAACTGTATTAAAATAATTTACTATAAATTTCTATTGCAAAATAATTTACCATGAATTTCTATATGTGTTTTTAGTTTTTGCTGTGTGACTATATATGCAATTATTATAGAGGATGGATCTTTATGGATTTGTTTAATAAACCTGTTATATATGTAATAATTAGAGAGAATGAATGTTTTGATCTGTTAATAAATCATACTTGAAGTTACATTCCTAGCATTTGAAAAGTATTAATATTTATTTGTGTTTTCTCCTTTTTTCTTGCAGATCAATACTCTTCCCAGTATTCCCTGTCACGACCAGTTCTTCCTGAGCCCCTGCAAAACACTCATAGAAAACTCATTCGCCAAAGATTCTCCTGCCCTGGAGATTCCAATATTCATCAAACATATTTTTACCGGCCGGGCTATGGTCCGATACCTTACAGACGTACTAACCTGAGACCTACCACAGTGAACGGTGTGATATTTGATACCCGCTCGCTGCCTCACAATCTATCATATTTCCGAAACCCCACTTCTGTCCTTCCGCAACTGCCTTCTGTGTCCCGTTCAGACTACGCTGGCCAGGTTTCAGGTTCGGGGCACTCCGTATCCCTTCCAAAGTGCTACATTCTAGAACTTGACTCACAGACAACACCACCACAGGTACCGCACCTAGAGTACTCCGGAGGGGTAGAACATACGGAGGACATAGCTCGACCTAAATACTACGTTCTCGAACCCAATTCCCAGAGTCCTTCCCCTGTGCCACTTATAGAATACTCTGGACAGATTCCCAGATCAGAGGAATTGTCAGTGCCCAAGTACTACGTTTTGGAACCTGGATCACCCACACCACCACAAGTATCTAAGTTAGAGTACTCAGGCCAAGCGGCACATTCTGAAGATGTGTCACTTCCCAAATACTATGTGCTGGAACCCAACCCCCAGACCCCTCCCCAGGTGTCTCAGCTTGAGTATGCTGGGCAAGTTTCACATTCTGATGATCTTTCTCTTCCCAAATACTATGTATTGGAGCCAAATTCACAGACCCCACCCCAAATAGAATATTCAGGGCAGATGGCACACTCAGATGAGCTGGCATTCCCAAAATATTACGTTTTAGAACCAAATCCCCAAAAGTCGCAACAAGTACCACATCTTGAGTACCCTGGGCAGATGGCAGCAGCAGCAGCAGCATCACTACCAAAGTACTATGTTCTAGAACCAGACCTACCACCCCCACCACCAGTACCATGTCTTGAATATCATGGTTCTATGACACACTTAGAACAATTACCCCTCCCCGAGAATTTCATCCTTAACCCAGACTCACAGACCCCACCACAGGTACCCTGTCTCGAGTATCCTGAACAGGTACCACGTTTAGAGGACTTACCACTTCCTGATGAATCTCTACTTCAACCTGACCCCCAGTCGCAGGTACTCTGCTTAGAGTACCCTGAACCACCACCTCCATCAGAGCCAGCTGTATCAGTGCCAGACACACAGTATAACACTGCGGATGATATACACCCAGTACACCCACCCAATTTCAAGTCGCAGAGAAAACAACGTTGATATAAATTTCATGGACTCTGTCACAAGTAATCTATTTAAACATCTATATAAAAAAACACACATTGTTATCAATACTCTGTTGCAACAGACAATGGAGTGTTACTGACTTCAATTTTTTTTTTAAATTGACTGTCTAATCATCAAAATAAAAATGAAAAAAGAAAATAAAAATAAAGCTCATTATTAGTAAAAAATAATGTCTCCATTATATCTTACCTTTTCCTGTATTGAAAAAAAATGTAATACTTTAATCTGTTTTAGGGATAAAGTAAAAACAAAATCATACATACTTTTTCCCCACTCTTTCCCCAATCAATTTTTACAATTTTTTTTGTTTCTTTAAACTCTAACCCACCCCATCCCTCCCCCGGTTTAAAGAAAAAAAGAGAGAAAAGAGAAGAGGAAAGGATAAAAAAGACACAAAATAATAAACAAAAAGAATGTTAAAATAAAAAAAAAAATTTTTTAAATTATTACCACCAACACCACGAAGACATTTTAAAAATTTTTAAAATGACAATGAAAACTTTAAAAATAAAAAATATGAAAAATAATAAATAACAACAATAAGGACAAAAAAAATTTAAAAAAATAATCCAATGCTTACGGGGGTGGGAAAAGTGTTGAAGCTAGCAACAGGGTGCACATTTGTTCATATATGGTTTACAAAAAACAAAAACAAATAAAAAAGAAAAAGAAGTAAAAGAATTGTGTAAATGACATTTTAGATGAATAAATGTATGGATGTATCATTACCATTATTATTATTATTATTATTATTATTATTTGTTTTTACTATTTTAATTATTACCATTGTTATTATTATTATTATTATTACAATGTTTATTACTGTTCTTATTTTCTTCATTATTATCAACATCATTGTTGTTAACATGATTACTGTTAATTTGTTCCCCTCTTCCTGTAATTATTAATCTTCACAGTTGACTCTTGAAAGAAAAAAAACAAAACAAAAAAAATACAGCTATAACAAACCACATTTGACACCTTACTATTGTCATTGTCACAACCTATTTCCTTCCTCGTTTCTTCTATCATTCTTTGATTTTTAAAAAAATTAAAATAATAAAATTGCAAATGAATTTTTTTTCTTTTTTTGGTGGGGTAAATGAATGAAATAAAAGATAAAAAATTGATATATTAATAGTAATAAGGTATCAAAACAGATTAAATTTGGAGAAAAGGGAAAAATTATCGTAAAGCTGACTGAAAAACAGTAATCTGAAAATAACTTTATGTGTGTGCTTGAAAGAGAGATAACCAGGTAAGAATAGACTGAGATAGAACACATTTGAGAAAATGGTAAAAAACAAATATATATATAAATGTACATGTATATATGAAAAGACTGATAGATAAATAGATATGAAAACACACACAACCATATATATAAAAGATTTTGTTTCACCCAAAGAATACAGTTGACCAGGGCATCAAGTCAATCATGGCAAAGTAAAACTTATAGTAGGGACAAGATAAGTGAACCTTAGAGAGAGAGAGAGAGAGAGAGTCAGTAAGTTAATAGAAGTTCAGTTGACTTATCTTTCAACCAATTTCAAAGTTTTACAGAACACCACTCATCAGAAACAGATCCTCAGAAAAATCTAATGAATTATTATCAGCTATCATATTTATGCTCTACATAAGAAATGCTAATCATCAATTTGAAATTTCTACTATTCTAGAGATTGTTAAGAATGTAGCAACATTTAAATATTCAGAAGAAATAAAATATGACAAAATTATATTTAAAATGCTCAAATATTTGTATCTGGATTATGAATTTTAATATAAATTTGCTGTATAATTTCATAAAAAAAAGAAAATGAAATAAAATCAGTAAATTCACATATGAACATTTCAGAAAATGAATTCAGAAAATTAAACACTTAAATTATAATAATATTCAAAACTACTGATTATTTATCTGTTTATTTTAAATTACTTTGTTCATTATACCTAAATCGATTGAACTTTTATTAATTTATTGACTATTGTTGTTCTGTTGAGCACTTTCTTGATAAAAATTCTTCTCAGACTGAAATATGTTAAATTCTAGTAATTCTCATAGATGTTACTGATTTGTATTATATATATATATATATATATATATATATATATATATATATATATATATAAACCACTACTCCTGTTCAAAAAACCAGGGAGGAATGTGAATTATATATATATATATATATATATAGTAGTGGTTTGTTCTTTGTTTCCTGTTTAGGATTGGGTTTCTGGTTCCTTTTAAAGTATTTTGTTCTCTCATTCCCAGTAGCCCCTTGCATTTTAATAGAATTATCACATTGATTAAAAAAAAGATAGATAGAACAATTCTGAAAGAACTATCAAAAAAAAGATATGGAGATATATATAAATTGTCCATGGAGATATTAAAAGCTAGTAGATAAAAAGATATGAAAAAATACACACACATACATACATACATACATATATATATATATATATATATATATATATATATATATATATATAGATAGATAGATAGATAGATAGATAGACACACAAACACAAAAATATATGGATTCATAAAAGGTGTAGTCAAAGATACATAAGTAATAAATTTAGGTTTACTAAACTTGCCCTGCCACTGCTTGTGGCAAATTTAATCATGAAAATTAACATTTTCAAAATGCAACTGCAACCAACATTGGTACAATTTTCAAGATATACTTGGAGTTAAATGATAAATATACCATGGGAATTTTTACTGAAAAGATGTTTTTATTAGAAATATTATACTGGAACAAAAGTGTGTAGTATTTTACAATAGGTGGCATTTGAACATTGATTTTGTTTCACATGTGACCAAAACTTATAAAATATATACTTATTCTGAAATGTGACATTTCAATCTGCCTTTCTATATGATTTGTATATAGATTAGGAATTTTAAATGGCTTTACTTTAAAAGTGAAAATGGAAGAAAATCAGATGCTTTTTTAGTATTTGATGCTCTTTTATTTCTAGAAAGGAAAAACATTATAAAAAAGCATTGTCATTTATGGAGATGGTGTCATAGCTGAGAGTATTGTCTGTAAGTACTTGGCTAGGTTCAGAAGTGGAAATTTTGATCTGGAAAACCAAGAATATTCTGGCAGGATTGCAATCATTGATGATGACCAAATCAAAATGATGATTAAAAATAATCAGTCACATCACAGATGTTATCACAGAAATGCTCCACATATGTCATATAAGAACTGTAAGGCATTTCAAAACACTGGGAGGTGTGAATCATTATGATGTTTAGGTGTTTCATGACTTATTGGAAAAACTTTAATAGATCACGTTTCCATCTGCAACTCAAATGCAACAAAAACCACATATTTTCAAAACTAGGTTTCTTGTGTGTTTTGTTTTTTGTTTTTTTTTCAGGCAGTAAAAAATGGATTACAATGTCGAGTGGAAAAGGTCCTAGAGAAAATGAAATGACCACTCCTGGAGGAAAATAAAATGAGCTACCTAAATCCAGTCTGTTTCCAAAGAAGATGATCCTGTATATCTGGTGGAATTAGAAGGGCACTGTGTATAAGCACCTTTTGCAAAACCAGAAATTGAATTCAAACATGTACTGTTCCTCATCTGGAGTGATTAAAGCCAGCAACCACTGAAAAGTGTTGGGGATTGTCGCTATATACACCCTACCTTCCACTTTCAGATTACCACTTATTTTGATCCCTATAAAATTCTCTTAATGGGAAGAATTTAAATTCTCTGGAAGCCTGTAAAAACCACTTATACCAGTTCATTATCCAGAAAGATGCTAAGTTCTCAGAGGATGGAATCATGAAGCTGCCTAAAGATTGCAAAAGATCATGGAACAAAATGGCACATATGTGATTAAATATATCTATGTAAAAATATGTAAATACTGTCTTTGAAAGTCACTTAAAAAAAACAATGAATGCTTGTTCCAATCCAATATATACAATAACTTATTTGATGGTGTGAGATTTTATTATGCAACTAAATAGTTGTCCCATATATGGTGAGTAAATAAATAAATATTATAGTATAGTTATTGATATTTATTTTTTGATTTCAGTTATATAAAGATTGTTATAGTTTGTTTGAAATATATAACCTCTAAAGAGAAAAAGTTAATATAAAGTTACATTGAGTAATGGGAAAACAATGTTGGAAAGATATCCTATAACAATAAAAAACATTGAAAACATTGGCAAGGAAAAACTAGCTTTAAGAATCTAATAAAATAGGCCTGAGAAAAAATTAAAATGGTTATAATCAAGAAAAGTGGATCAACTATCAATAGAATATTTGAAGAAGCTGGTATTGCAAGTATAAACAGAGAAAAGTCACAGAATATTAAAACATTGGCTGAAGACATGAAAGTAACCAAATTAACACCTTTAAGAAAACATCACAAATAAAAACATCTAATTTGGGTGAAGAAGTACATGAAAACTGACTTCTAAGTAGTAATTTTTTTGCACTGAATGTAAAGTTACACTGAATAGACCTGATGGTTGAGCAAGAGGTTGGATCCTTCATGGAAATAATCAAACAACAACAATAACAGGTGGGAGGTTGTGTAATGCTAATATTGTAGGCAATAAAATTATAGCTCTTAAAGGAGATAATGATAGTATTAAGATAGATGCAGAGAATTACTCTGTTCTAAGTTCTAATATGTATGGGTCACAATCAAGAAGCTTTTAGCCGAAGAGTATATTCATGCAAGATAATGCTCCTTCACATTCTGTAAAATTGACTATTGCTCACTTTGCAAAAAAAAAAAATTTTTAATTTCAAAGACCCCAAATTAATAGAAGAGTCCTTAGCCTTTTCAGATATTACTTCAGTAGAAAACTTGTAGTTTATCATTAAGAGATGCAAAAAAAAAAATTCAATCAAATAAATATTTGAGAAGCAATAAAAACTACTGTATTTTGAAGTCAAAAGTGCAGAAAAGTTAAAATTAATGACAGAAAGACTGATGAAGGTTACAGAATGTGAAAGAGCCCATATTAATAATGAAATAATTTATTCAAGTATATGAGGTATTGTGCTAGTCAAATATACATTTCTATGGCCTATATTTTTAATACTTATTTATAAATAAGAATTTATGTTGCACTTTGTATAATGAAAACTGACTCTCAAAACAAGTTATTGTCAATATTTTTAATAAGGATAAATTTTATAAGCTGAAACACACAAGCTTGATATATTCAAAAAATCTCTCCCAAACAAGTTCCTTTAACTCCCCTGGAAAACAGCCTCAAAATACTGTTACTGGTACAGTTTCTGTAGCAAGTAAGCTTTTACCAGATGAAGTTGCTAGCCCCATGCCAACTGGTTTTGAATTCAGAGTTGTTGTTCTCCAAGACAAGTTGCCTACCAAGACTAGAGAACTCAGGCCACCCTACTATTCCACCCATAACTGGGAGAAAAGAGATGAATTCATACCTTTCTAAAAGGTATTTGTGTGAAAGTAAATGCAACAAGCTTTATATACCAGTTCGAATTTAATTCTACAACTTCTATGCTCCATGCATCACAAAATAATGAATAGAACCTAAAATTAGTAATAAATCTTTCAGAAAATTTTCTAAACACATTGGCATTGAGAAACAATCTGCTTGCACAAAGAGAGAAAATCAGGTAAAAAATTGGACAAATAACCAGTAAACTCGTGAACACAATAAGCATGAAAGTTAAGTCAGAAAAAGTATCTACAAAGCAGTTTTCATTAATTAGTACTTTGTAAAGCACTTGTTTTAGCATTTATGGTAATGAGAATGCAGTTTTTATGTAGAAGTCGGACCAATCCTTCTTTATTTCTTTTTTTATAGTAAAGATATTTAAGAGATGAGAAATTAGCATTATCATACTCTGAGCTATTTGAACCAGTGTCCTCATCTTGCTTGTTATATTCACAATGTTTCAGCTATTTCAGAGATTAGGAAATGTCATTATTATATACAAGTCAATTTAGTCCAGTGACCTTATCTTGGTTGTTATAGTCACAACATTTCAGATTTTTCACAGTAGAAATTAACATTATTTTATATTGGTTTATTTGGATGAATATCATTCTGATTGTTATAATTATGTTTCAACTCTTTCAGTGATCAGGAATTATCATTATAATACATTGATTTACTGGGACTAGTGTCCCCATCTTCATTATTGTTGTCACAACTATTTCAGAGGTGATGAAATATCATTATTATATGCTGATGTATATCAATAAATGTCTTCATATTATAATGATAAACTTTCAGCTATTTAAAAAAATGAGAAATTATTATACACTGATCTATATGGACTAGTATCATCATTGGGTTTGTTATAGTTTCCAACCTTTTGACTATTTCATAGATGAAATAGACGAAATTCATTATAATACACTGATCTATTATGACTAGCATCCTAACATAGCTTGTTTATTGATGGCTTGTTAGAGTCATACAAAATTATTAGAGTCCAGAACTTCAGGCAAAATACTGTACATGTGTTAAAATGCCTTTTTAGAGCTTTTTCAGCATAAATTTTCCACTTTGCAGTATGCTGGAAAGGTTATTAACGTTCAAATAAAAATAAAATTTAACTTCAAAGAAAACATTTAAATTATTTTAAAGATGTTTTTAAGTTTACTTCTTATTCAGTTTGTGGTGATACTGCTAATCAACTAATTTGTGCACATGCCATGATATTGAGCAATCATTTGAACATAGAAGTGGATAAATGAAACCCAACAAAAACCTGAAAAATCATTGTCTATATGGTCACTAGACATGTTACATTAATCGAATAACTGATACCACAGGTTTGTTGATTCTTACAAATGTGTTTGCACAAGGGAGCTTATTTTTTGTCACAATCCTTAAGCAAAGTGCAATGGTTCACCATAAACTAAAAAACTTTGTTAAAGTATTTGGTAAAGATGTGTTTAAACTGAATTTAATCACTGCCTTTTCAGAAATTTGCTATATTGCAATATTTCTGAAAAGGCAGTGAATCACAAAAAGAAGTATTTTGTAACACAACATATTAAATTGGGAAAACATTCTAGTCTTGTATCAAAATGCGTGAAGCATAAATACTCAACCACAACATCTATTCTTAATCTGGTTCTACAAGTAGCTGGTAAGCAGTGGCAAATTTTAGTTGATCTATGCAATGCATTTGTACATTCAGAGATACTTCTTTGCAAATTAGAGAGGCGTGCACTAAAAGAGCTTCTTGTAAAATACACCAAAGAGAACATGCCATCTGAGTCAAGTATATAAAATATGACACTGACATGGTTGCTAACATCAAATGGAAATGATTCAAACAGAAGTCGGTTGATGCTGCATCAATGAAATGTCTGATGCTACTAGGTGTTGTGAACTTAATCGCTGGTACAGGCTGTGGAAAGAACAAACAATTCAAATATCATTGTTTAAAAGTGTTCACCTGTAGCCTTGTAGAATTCAGACCAACCACATACTTCTGTTTGTGATTGATGTAATGCTGTATGTCAAAAAGGCAGAACATTTGCTTAGGGTTCCTATCTGTGCTTCTTATTTCTTGTTTTACACATGTCTTCCATTGAATTGTCAATGAAATTCATCAACTATTTCTGGATATAGACACACTAATATTAAATGCAAAAAGTATTTTTAAAAAAGCCCAGTTACATTCAAATATTGAAAATGTCCTATCAATCCACTGTCACTCATTGGGGAACATTAGTTTTGGCTACATTATACTATACAAAGAACTGTGACTAATTCAAATTAGTCATAATTGAATTGGGCAAGACATAATTTCACTTGAAGCTACAAAAGAATAGCTTCAGAAACTGTTAGTTAAGAGCAGGCTGACCTATAAAACTTCCCATTTTTCTGAGGAATTACCATTATTATACACAGATCTATTTAGACTAGTGTTCTCATCTTTGTTCTTATATATTTCAGTGATGAGAAATTATTATTATACACTGATCGAATTAAATGAGTATTCTCACCTTGGTTGTTATAGTTAGAAAGTTTTGTCTATATCATTATTACACATTAATCTATGTGGACTTGTCTCACATCTTGGGTGTTATAGTAATAATGTTTCAGCTATTTTCAGTAATGAAGAAATATCATTATTATACACTGATCTGTTTGGACAAATGTACTGATCTTGGCTGTCAGAGACACATTTCAACTATTTCAAAAGTATGGAATCATTATTATAGATAGATACTTTCCTCATCTTGTTTGTTATATTCACAAAGTTTTGGCTATTTTTAGAAATGAAGAACTATCATTATTATATACTGATCTATTTAAATGAGTGACCTCATCTTATATGTTAGAGTCACAACATTTTAACTATTTCAGGGATGTGGAATTATGATTATATATTGGTCTATTTGCATGAATTTCCTTATGTTACTTATAGCCACAATGTTCTTGCTATTTCAGGAATGGAGAATGATTATTATACACTGATCTACTTTTATAATCACAATGGCTTAACTGTTTCATAGACAGGGATTTATTATGATTATGTACTGATATATTTTGTTGGGCTGTATTATCTTAGTGGTTATAATCACAATGGCTTAACAAATTGATATACAGAGATTTAACATTTTTATACACTGTTGTATTTTAATGACTGACTTTATCATTTTTGTTATAATTAAAATAGATTGAGTATTATAGATTTATCATTATTATACCCTGATCTATTTTGACTAGTATTCTCATCTTGGTGTTAGAAACACAATGGCTTAATTTTTTCTTAGATAGGGATTCATCATTACTATAAACTGATCTATCTTGACAAGCATCCTCATCTGGGCTGTTATAATAACAATGGCCTGACTATTTCATAGATAGGGATTTATCATTCTTATACACTGATCTATTTTGACAAGTGTCCTCATCTTGGCTGTTATAATTACAACAGCTTAACCATTTCATAGCTAGGGATTTATTATTATTATATACTGAGTTATTTTAACAAGTGTCCTCATCCTCATCTCAGTGTTATAATCATAATGGCTTAATTATTTTTAGGTACAGATTTATCATGATACTGATATATTTTGATGAGTCAACCTCATCTTGGCAGTTTTAATCACAATAGCTTAATAAATTCATATATAGGGATTTATAATTATTATACACTGATCTATTTTGACAAGTGTCTTCATCTAGACCATTATAATTACAATGGATTGACTATTTAGTAGAGATTTATCATCATTATACACTTATCTGACTTATTTTGACAAGTATTCTCATCTTGGCTGTTATAATACCTAAAATTTGATAATTTCAGAGTCATTTATCATTATTATTCACTGATCTACTTTGATGAGTTTCCTTATTTTGGCTGAAATAATCACAATGAATTGACTATTTCATAGATAAGGATTTATCACAATTATAAATTGATCTATTTTGACTCATGTCTTCATCTTGATCTTATAATCACAATGCCTTATTTCTTAGATAGGAATTTATCATGATTATATACTGATCTATTTTGATGAGTGTCCACATCTTAGCTATTATAATCACAATGTATTAACTATTTCATAGATAGGGATTTGACATTGATATATATTTATCTATTTTGACAAGTGTCCTTATTTTGGCTGTTATAATCACAACTGCTTGACACTTTCATAGTGATTTATCATTATTATACACTGATCTATTTTGATGAATGGCCTCATTTTGGCTATTAGAATAACAATGGCTTGATTTTTTTATAGATAGGGATTTTTCATTACACACTGATCTATTTTAATGAGTGTTCTAATATTGGTTGTTATAATCAAAATGGTTTGGCTACTTCATAGATAAGGATTCCTCATTATTACACACTGATCTATTTTGACTATACTGATAGAATTTGACAAGTGTACCTATATTTTATTTGCTATAATCACAATGTCTAGACACTTTTATAGGGATTTGTCATTATTACACACTGATCTATTTTGATGAGTGGCCTCATCCTGGCTGTTATAATAACAGGGGCTTAACTGTTTCATTGATAGGGATTTATCATTATTATATACTGATTTATTTTGATGAGTATTCTCAACTTGGCTATTATTATCACAATGGCTTAGCTATTTTATAGATAGGGATTTGTCATTATTATACACTGATCTATCTTGATGAGTCTCTTTATGTTAGCTACTATAAGCTCAATGGCTTAATTATTTCATAGGTAGGGATTTATCATTATTATTTACTGGTTTATTTTGATAAATGTCCTGATCTTGGCTGTTATAATCACAATGTCTTAACTATTTCATAAATATGGATTTATCATTACTATATACTGATCTATTTTGATGAGTTTCCTTATCTTGGCTGTTATAATCACAATGCCTTGGCTACTTCATTGATAATGATTCATCATTAATATAAACTGATCTATTTTGACTAGTGTCCTCATCTTGGTGTTATAATCACAATGGCTTGACTGTTTCCTAGATGGGGATTTATCATTATCATAAACTGGTTGGACAATGTCTGACAATGGGCAAGTATGATTATACCAGAATTGCTGATGGCTACAGTTGATAGACCATTGTGGAGAAGATTCAATATGGCTTCTGCATTCTGATCCCCCCGCTACAATTACAAAAGTCAAGGGGATGATGATGATGATTTTGACGAGTGTCCTTATCTTAGCTGTTATAATCACAATGGCTAGACACTTTCATGGGGATTTATCATTATTATAAACTATTTTGATGAATGGTCTCATACCATAATAACAATGGTTTAACTGTTTTGTAGATAGGGATATTTCATTATTCTATGCTGATCTCTTTTGATGCATGTCCTCATCTTGGATCTTATAATAACAAAGGCTTGACTGTTTCATACTCAGGGATTTGTCATTATTATATACTTATAGAATTTGATGAATGTCCTTATCATGCCTGTTATCATCACAAAGGCTGGACTATTTCATAGGTTTTATCATTATCATAATGTGATCTATTTTGATGAGTGTCCTCATCTTGGCTGTTATAATCACAATGGCTTAACTTTTTGTTGTGCAGAAAGATGACTGATAAAGTATTGAACATGGGGTCCTCCATTGACTATGAAAGTAGTCACAAGCTGGGCACAAGTTAGTTGTGCAGTAGTCACAAAGAGTGTCGCACTAACTACAATATTTGTCAGTATTATAATATTAATCCACAATTAATTAACAGTTCTTTCATTAATCTTGTCTTCCATTTTTTCCTTTGAAATATTGTTAACCTGAACTATACGTTGATAGAAGTATTATAACAGTGCCGATGAGGCTTTGAAACTGACTTTTTGGGAAAAATAATAATTCTAATGTGGTCAACCCACATTTGAGTAATGTTCAATATGGAGGACATAACAATTGTATTAAAACAGTTATTGGAACAACAGCAACAGCATTAGCAACACCAACAACTAATAACACAAATACTGGAACATCAAATGATGATGTTTGAAGTCATGTTAAAAAAATCAAATGAAACTTGTACAGTTTCATTTACACCTGATGTGGTTGCAAACTCCAATGGCAAATTCATATATAACCCTGGAGAAGGTGTTACATTTCTGGCATATTACAGAAGATATGTATAAATCTTCAAAAATGATGGCCAGGGCTGGCCAGATGTAAAAAAAGTATGATTACTTTTAAGGTAATTGGATCCATCAGAGCATGAAAAATACTGAAACACCAGGATATATTACGTTTGAGGAAACTGTTAATTTTGTCTAAAATTTTCAGTGAAAGAAGTTCTTTATTTCACACACATTGGCAATGCTCAAATATCACAAAAATGACAAAAATTTTGTTACTTATGCTGGTATTGTCAGTTGCAAATGTGAAACATTTAAACTGAATGAACTATCTCCTGATATGTTTAAATGTTTAATTTTTGTGTAAGGGTTAACTTCAAGTAAAGGCATAGAAATTCATTTATAGATTTTAACAAAACCTGAACAGGATCCAAAATTAACCTTACAGACAGTAGAAAAAGAATGTCAAAGAATAATAAATTTAAGACACAATACTGCAAAAATTGAAGAAAGGGATAGTGTACAATGCAGAAAGTGTGACCAAAAGGCAAAAAACCTGTGTCATGGTTGCAAAAGACTTCATTTGAAGGCAAATTTCCTATTCAAAAAATAAAAAGTATTTCCAATATGGAAAACTGGGGCATAGACAATCATTGCTAATCAAAGCAAAGAAAAAATGCAATCTTGAGTTGTCAATACAACTTCTACTGTATTAAAATATGCACTAAAAGTTGTATTGACAACTTAAAATTGAATGAGGCCCAGAAGAAAAAATATGTGATGGTTAAAATGAATAATGTTGAAGTAAAGCTTCAATTGGACACAGTTAATGTAAAAATATTGTTGGACCTATGTTAGCGAAACCAAAAATGTTGCATCTCAGGGAAAAATTGTTTTTGAGGTGAAATGTCTTGTGTGCCAGGAAAACTTTAAAAACTAAAGTATTTTTATTAAAAAATATGTTGAACTTATTGGATGCAGACTGGATGGAACTGATTGATTTGTGGAGTCTGCCTGCAAATTAATTCTGTAAAAGATGAATTCCCTCTCCTCTAAAATAAGTATGGCAAATGAAAGTTTTCTAATGGAGTTAAAAAATAATTTTCTTACAGTGTTCTCTGAAGGTTTTGGAAAATGTACACAGTGAAGGCAAGTTTTCATTTAAAGGAAAATGTAGTTTCTGTGTTTAAACCTAAACATAGTGTGTCTTTTGTAGTTGTTGAACCCATTAGCAAAGAACTTGACAAATTTGAAATTCTAGGAGTTATTTCACCTAAAGATTTTTCTGAGTGAACAGATCCAACAGAAAAGGAAAATAATAATATTCATGTATGTGGAGATATTTCTACAGGATTAAATGAGTGTCTACTACCTCATACATATCTGTGACCATCCTCAGAAAAAAATTTTTCTAAATTAAATGGTGGAAGATTTTATCAAAGATTGACCTGTCAGATGCATAACTGCAAATTCAAGTGGATGAAAAATGTGAAAAATTGTTCATAATTAATACACACTAAGTCAATACAATTTTTATAGGCTACTGTTTAGAGTTAGATTGGCACCTAGTATTTTCCAGCAAGTAATGGATACAATGTTAGCTGGTTTGCATATTTGGACAACATACTTATAAAAAGTGAAACTAGGCAGCAACATTCCAAACACATCCAAAAAGTATTCTAGAGAATTGAAGAATATGGGTTCAAAATCAATGAGGAGAAATGTCAATTTTTCAGGAATAATATAAATTACTTGAGACAAATAACTGATGCAAATGGGTGTAGACCAGACCTATCAAGGATGAATGCATATAAAAGTATGCCTCTTCCAACAAATATTGCTACTTTACAATTATTTCTAAGACTCACAAGATACTACAATCTTTATATGCCAAATATGCATAAATTGAGAGCACCTTTAAATAAACTATTGGAAAAAGGTGTGGTGTGGAATTGGTCCAATGAATGCCAAAAATCTTTTGAAGACATAAAGAATGTGCTAACATCTGAATTATCGTAAAGTTATTTCAATCCTGATTTATAAATAATTTTAGCATAAGATGCTAATGATTATGGTATTGAAGCATTTATTTGTCATAAATTCAAAGATGGTAAGTTAAAAGCAGTTTCCCATGCATCTAGAATGTTAATAGTAACTGAAAAAAATTATAGTCAAATCAAAAAAGAAGCATTAGCTGTTATTTTTGCAGTGAAAAAATTTCACAAGATGATACATGACAGGAAATTTATTCTGCTTAACTACTTTTGGTTACAAAATAGGGATTCCAACACATATTGCAAATGGGTTGTAATGTTGGGGAACAATTTTGCTGAATTATGATTTCAAGATGGTATATTTATCATCAAAGAAATTGGAACATGCAGATGGTTTGTCCAAGCTCAACCCCAAATTTAAAGAACCATTTGAGGAAATGGTGATTGCTTCTCTAATTTCTGAAAATGAGATAAAAAGTGAACTTTGGACAAAATTAAAATAAAATTCAAGAAGAATGACTACATTTTGAAAATGATGAATGACATGAAAGTGAGATGGAAAGAAAGAAGAAATAAACCTGGTGTTACTGAAAATAATGACGTGATGAAGTACTGATGTATATGGAAAGAGTTGTAATTCCTGCTACTTTTAAAGCAGTTTCATGTTGGACATTCTGGGATGTCAAAATGAAATCCCTTATATTGGCCTAAAATGGACAAGGACATTCAAAATTTGGTTAAGTCAGGCAGAGGCTCTACTCTAGCAGCAAAATTACCAACTGTGAATTATCAACCATGACCTAATATTGATAAACCTTGGTATAGGTTGCATGTTGATTATGCAGGACCTTTGAATGGTGCATATTACTTGATTGTCATTGACAGCGTAGAAAACCTACTTTCACTGTAACAGTAATTTTCTTCATGAACTGTTTTTGAGAATTGGAGTTCCATATACTACAGTGTCTGATAATGGCACATAATTTACTTGGAGTGACTTTCAAAACTTTTGCAAATACTATGTAGTTGAACATATAACAATGACACCATACCACCCAAGATCAATTGGTCAGGCTGAACTTTTTCTTGATATGTTCAAAAAGGGGTCACAGAAATCAGATGTAGAGGTGATAGAAGTAATTCTCCAGGAGTTTTCAAGAATTTATAGACCGATCCTTAACCCTAATACTGCATTGAGGATGTTACCAGTAGAACTAATATTTGCCATAAAAATTAAATGAGTGTTTGACAAATTACTACCTGGAAGAAGTATAAAAAGATGACATAATAAAAAATCAACTATAAAATCTTTCAAAGCAAGAAGTGTGGTTTTCTTCAGGACTTATAAGGCAGGAAAGAAAAGCTGGGATGATGGTGAAATAATACATCACATTGGCAGATGATGTGTATGGGACAAATTTGAAATTGGCATTGTAAATGTATTTAAAATATTTAAGAGCAAGATATGCCAAGGAAATAAAACCCAATAAAGAAATTTGCCTATAGGAAGTATTGTACAATACATTTGACTTGCCATTTCTAATAATAACTACTCGAAAACACTGTGTTAGTAAAAGAAAAAGAAATTCAAGGGAAGTGTTGGAAGTAAACCCTAAAAGAAGGAAATATGTAAACAAAAGAGAATGTGTATCTTAAAAAAGAGATGTTGTATAGAATGACAACAGACCTTTGCTACACTAAAGTGTTGAACATGGACATTTCCATTGACTATAAAAGTAATCATGAGCACGACACATGTGTTGTACAAGAGTCACACAGTAGTTGCAAAGAATGTCAGACTAAATGTGATATTCACTAGTACTGTAATATTAAACATGATTAAACAGTTTTTTCACTAATTTTGTGTTTTCTTTGGAATATTATTAACCAGAACTATGAGTTGATACAAACATTATACAATTTTGTATAGTGATTTATTATTATAAACTAATCTAGTGTGACAAGTTTTTTCATCTTGTCTGTTTTAAACACAATGACTTAATTATTTCATGAATAGGGATTTATTATTATTATACACCGAACTATTTTGATAAGTGTCTTCATCTTGGTTGTTATAATCATTATAGCTTGACTATTTCATAGATAGGATTTATCATTATACACTGATCTATTTTGATGAGTGCCCTTATCTTGGCTTTTATAATCACAGTGGCTTGACTATTTCATAGACAGGAATTTTAAATTATTATACATTGATCTATTTTGACCAGTGTCCTCACCTTGACTGTTATAATCACAATGAATTGGTTATACATTAAGATTTAGCATTATTATACCATGATTTATTTTGACAAGTGCACACATCTTGGCTGTTATAATCATTATAGCAATGAAAGAAATAGAAATAGTCATATTTCATAAATAGGGATTTATTATACACTGATCTATTTTGATGTATGTTCTTCATTTGGCTGTAATAATCCCAATAGCTTGACTATTTCATATATAGGGATTTATCATTATTATACATTGGTCTATTTTGATGAGTGTCCCTATCTTGGCTGTTATCAACACAATGGTTTAAATGTTTCATAGATATGGATTCATCATTATTACACCCTAATACTAGGGTACTCATCCTGGCTGTTCACTCACAATAACATGACTGTTTCACAGATAGGGATTTATCATTTTTATAGTCTGATCTATTTTCATGATGTCCTCATCTTGGCTGTTATAATTCCAACATTTTAAATATTTCATAGATAGGCATTTACCATGATCATACATTGATCTATTTTAACGGGTGTCCATATGTTGGTGGTTATAATCACTGTAGCTTGACTATTTCATACATAGGGATTTATCATTATTAAAATCTGAACAAATTTACTGTGTGTCCTCATCTTGGCTATTATAATCCCAATGGCTTGACTATTACACAGATAAGGATTTATCATTATTATACACTGATCTATTTTGATGAGTGTACTTATATTGGATGTTATAATCACAATGCATTGACTATTTTGCAGCCATTCATCATTATTATACACAGATCTATTTTGATGAATGCCCTAATCTAGTCTGTTATAAACACTGTAGCCTGGCTATTCCATAGATAGGGATTTATCATTATTATACCCCTGTCTATTTTGCTGAGTGTTCTCTGGCTGTTATAATCCCGATGGCTTGACCATTTCACAGATAGGGATTTATCATTATCTTTTCTTTTATATGCCATGTTTTTTCAGGACATAGGCAATCATGGCTCCCTAGTTCCCCCTATCCCTTGTAGCTCTCACTATGTTTTGTCCTTTTGCTACTTCTCCAAACCCTGTTCCATCATCCACTTGCTTAAGCCCGCTAGGTATGACACATATTGCTTTCACTTGTCTCTCTTTCCCTCTATCTGCCCTGTGAGTATCAGATTCTCTAAGCCCACCTTTCTTATTACAGTCCCAGAAATTTCAGCTGCCTCTTTCTGATGTTAAGTATAAACTTTCTCCTTGTTTGCATCCTCTCAAAAACCTCTTTGTTACTCACATGTTAGGTCCATGGTATCCTTAGCATCCTTCTGTAGGACCATACCTCCATTGCCTTGAGCCTCTCCATCTTTGAGGAGACCATCCAACATTCACTGCCATAAAGGTGGACAGATATCACTTAGCAGTTCAGTACTCTTTTCTTTTATCAACAAAATCCCCCTGTCTTGTAATACTCTGCTTAGCTTTTGGAATGTGTATTTGGCCATCCCAATATGTCTTTGGATCTCAGCATTGCACTTCTGTCAGAACACTTCCCAGATATTTAAATTTCCACACCTGCTTGATTTAGTGTCCCCAACCTGTAAATTGCATTTTGTCTTCTTGTAGTCTATGCTTAGTCCCTTCTTCTGACTCTCCTTTGCTACATTCTGTAGGAGATTTTGTAATTTACTCTCCATATCTGCTATCAGCACTGTGTCATCTGTGTATCTTATGTTGTTAAAATTGTGGTGACAATAATGAATCCTGGTAGGATTTCCAGTTCTCTCAGAATTGCCTCGTTGTATAGGTTGAATGTCTGGTGAGAAGACACAAGCCTTGCCTTACACCACTTTCTATTTTTGTATATCCGCTGAAGTCATTCTTTATCCGTATGTAAGCCATTTGCTGCTAGTATAGGTTCTTTATTATTCTAATGTCTTTTCCAAATATATCAAGGTTGCTGAGCAGTTCCAACAGATCTTTGTGGTGTACTTTGTTGAATGCCTTTGTATATTCTATAAAACATAGGTGCATGCTGTTCTGCATTTGTATTGCTCTTTCTGATAACATTCTGAGCATGAATATCATGTTCCCTGTTCTGGTGTCTTTAACAAACCCACACTATTCTTGTCCTATCTCTGACCTGATTCTGCTGTGCACTCTATTCATCAGAATACAGATGATGAGTTTTGTCATGTGGCTCATTAGGCTGATTGTTCAGTGGAGTTCACATTCGTTTGTACCTGGTTTCTTTGGCAGTGCTACAAAAATAGATCCGCTGAGATCTTCTGGTATATCATCACTGTTGTAGATTTCATTTATTATTTTTGTAATCTTGTCTATGCCAAAATCGTCTAAGGTTGCCAAGCATTTCTGTTACAATTCTTTCTGGCCCTGATGCCTTGTTTCTGTTCAATTTGGTCAGTGCAGTCTACTTTGGTTTTAGAATTTCAAGCCCATTGGTAGTTCTGTGCATTGCTGGTTGTTCTCTTTTGTCATGGAAGAGTTCTCCAATATATTTATTCCAGTGCTGAAATATTTTTCCTTCTCTAATATGAACATTTCATCCTTTGATTTTATGCAGCCTGTTGATGAGTATGTCTTCTGTCCTATTAGTTCCCTTATTTTTTTATGCCTATCCCTTTTGTTGGTGGTACTCAGACTCTCTATTTCTGTACATTTTTTATTTAGCTACTCTTCTTTAGTCTGCCTGCATTTGGTTCTTATTTTGATGTGTAGTTTTCTGTATTCCATATCTTCTGTCTCCTTTGCATCATGTTGAGAATCTCATCAGTCATCCATTCGTCTTTTTCTTCTTCATCCATTCTCCTTTGGGATGATATTGTTTGCTGATGTCACTAAAGCTTCTCTTAGTGCATCCCATTTTGAGTTTCCATTTCCATTGTGTCCCTCATATCTTCTTTTCACATTGTGCATATATATTTCTTTCAGGTATGGATCACTTGTCACTCAGGCATTTGTTGTATTGCAATTTGGATGCTGCATTAGGCTTCTTCAGTTTCCGTAGTTTCACTCTTAGTTTACATATAACATGGTGATGATCACTTCCGCAGTCAGCATTTGGGTAGGTTTTGCAGCGAACCATTGCATTGCTGAATCTGGTTTTTAGTTTCTTCTCCTGGGCTCCTCCATGTCCATAATCATCTTGGATGTTCTTGGAACCATGTGTTGGCAATTACCATTGGATCCAATTTTCTCCACGTTTGTTGCAGGTTCCTAGTCTGAATTTTCCAGCTATATCACCCACCCTCTCTCTGCCTACTTTGGTGTTCTAGTTTCCTATATAATTATGATTTCTTACGCTTTGCAATGAGACTTGATATTGTCTAGCATGGAATAGAAAGGTTTGATTTCTTCTTCCTTAATTTGTACTGTCGGTGCATACACTATTATGATAGCTATGTTCAAAAGGCTTTCCTTTCAGCTTGACTACCAAGATTCCATCAAATAATTGGTAGTATCACAGAACTCATTTCTTGAATTCTTGATCTAGTATCAATCCTACTTCTTTATCATTTTTCTCTCTGCGTGCATAAATAATCTTGTGATTATCAGACAAAATCTCCATTGTTTGGCCATCTAGTTTCACATACACCTAAGATGTTGATTTTTAGCCTTGTTTTACATTATCTAACTGGCCACAGTTTTTCAACATCCAAACATTCTATGTCCTGAGAATTATTTTTTGTTTGATGCAAGCAGTCGCTATTATATACTGATCTATTTTAACATTTCTTGGTAGTTATAATCATAATGGATTGAATATTTAGTAGGGAGTTATCATTATCGTACACTGATCTATTTTGATGAGTGGATTCAACTTGGCTGTTATAATAACTCACTTTGGCTGCACACTTTCTGATTGGTATTTAATATTATTATACACTGAACTACTGTTTTCACCTTGGTTCTTATAATCACAATGGCTTGACTATTAGGGATTTATTGTTATTATACACTGATTGGTTTTGCTGAGTGTCCTCATCTTTACTTTTATAATCACAATGGCTTAACTATTTAATAGATAGGGACACTGATTTATTTTGATGAGTGTTCTCATCTTGGCTGTTATAATCTTAATGGCTTAACAATTCCATAGGCATTGATCATTATTATACACTGATCTACTTTGATGACTATCCTCATCTTGACTGTTATAATCACAATGGCTTGACTATTTCATAAATAGGGATTTATAATTATTATACACATCTATTTTGATGAGTGTCCTCATATATATTTGACAATGTTTCACCTATTTTGGAGATGAGAAATGATCATTATTATACACTGATCTATCTGAAATATTAACCTCATCTTGGATGTGATAGTCATGCTATGCTATGAAACTCTATATTCTATCCACACAAATATCCATAATCAGTATGACTTATGGAACAATAGCCTATTGATGATAATCACTGCTTTCTCAATAGAAAGGTATTGTAACTTCAGTCTTTTGATTAGGCACTGAAATTCACATTTTTGATTCATTGTAAAAAGCATTCAGGTGATGAATAAACCAGGACAAATTAGCCACAAGGATTTTTGCAGGAAAATGAACAATCTAATCCAGTAGACAAAATAAATGTTTGGTTTGAAATTCCAAGAAGTATCATGAATATAACAGAGACCTTATAAATGAGAATAGACACACTGGTCAAAATGTTGTGACAATTAAAAATAAAATGAGGAGACTTGTACAAATAAATAAATGTATAATAATGATAGTTCCTCATCTCAGAAATAACTGAAACATTCTGACTATAACAACCAAGATGAGGATACTTATTCAAATCGATCAGTGTATAATAATGATAATTACTCATCTCTGAAATAACTGAAATATTGTGACTTTAACAATTAACATGAAGACACTAATTGAAATTGATCAGTGTATAATAATGATAATTCCTCATCACTGAAAACAGCCAAAACATTTTGACTATAACAACCAACTTGAGGGCACTTGTTCAAATAGATTAGTGTATATTAATATTATATTACTGTTATTTTTCCTATGTTTTTATAAAGCATTTTTGTGATTTTGCAGCTAACCCATTTACACTATTAGGAAAGTCATCATCAAAGTTGACTCCAAAAGACAGCAGGACTTGTTGTTGATATTAGACATAATGACAACAGAATTATCAAAATTCAGTGAAAGAGTTGATTTAACATGAATATGACCTAACTCCAACATGGTCAAATTTCTAAAAATCCATTTTCTTCTTTTCTTTGCTTCCTTTCTTTTTTCTCCCTTACTCATTGTTTTTTCTTTTCCTTTTTATCTTTTTTCATTGTCCTTATATTTATCTCTCTTTTCTCTCTTATTTTCTTTCTTCCTGACACACTCAAAGTAGTATTGTCTTGATCCAGTGATAAACTTAATTCCAAGATTTATTCTTTATTTCTCCAGTAAATAAAGGCATATTACTGACTGGATTTTGGTCCTATTAGGATCCATGGATGAACTATTGTCTGAAATATGGGTTGTCATGGATGAGCGTTTTTACAGTAAGATGCCTTCAGTAGTACCGGTATGACTCAGCAACACGGATTGAAAAAGAGAGAAACATACCATAAAATATGTGCACTCTATATTGCATTATGCGAAAAGAGGGTCAGAATCAACATATGCATGCAATACATATGATTCTATCTAAAGAGAGAGGGAGAAAGATACATGCAACACACACACACACACACACATATATATATATATATATATATATATATAGAGAGAGAGAGAGAGAGGGAGTGCTGAAAAGTTTGTGACCTGACCCAATTTTCAAAACCTTACCATGTATATATATATATATATATATATATATATATATATATAAAATTTGACAAAACTTTTCAAAGCCTTACTATATATATATATATATATATAATGTTTGCTTATATTTAATTAGATAGAATAAAATGAACTTCTGTGTCTGAACATGTTTGTGCATAAAGACAAAAAGAAAGAATTATAAATATCATGTGTTGCATATATTAAATTTTCTTTTATGTGCTGTATCCCTTCAGGACGCTGGTGATCATGGCTCTCCACAACTCTCTGTTCCTTGTAGCTCTAAGCATTGTTTGATTCTTATATATTTAATAAGGATGGGTAAAATAAGCCTGTGTGTGTGCATGCATATGTGCACTGCACAGGAATATATCTCTAGAAGTGCAATCATGAGACTTTGATATCTTAATGTAAATAGACAGACGTGTGTGTGTGTGTGTGTGTGTGTGTGTGTGTGTGCGCGCATATACATAGACACATATATGTGCATGTGTGTTTCTGTAGTGTATATACACACATATCTTTTTGTATATCTGTGACAGTCTGTATTTATCAATGAATAAGGGATATTTGCTTCTTAAACAGAAGAACAAAGTAGGTTACTGCCTTCCTCCATTCCATGTGAGTCAGAACAGCCAATCAGTGAACGCAGTGGCAACCATCATACTCTTACACACGCATACATAAAGCACAAGATAGTCGGACTTCATCAGGCCTATCTCTCTTCTCCTTCTCTGACCCACTCACTGTCCATATTTTACCCTTCTTTCATTCATTCGCTCACTCAATCAACTGAGGTATCTGTGTGCATGTATGAAAATGAAAAAGAGACACAGACAGAGAAAGAGCATATAAATGCAAGTATGAATATATGTCTATATAATATTCGTTACCTACCTCTACACACATAAAAAAGAAAACAATTTCGCCTTTGTTATCTTTCTAATCAAAGAGAAGATCTTTCAAGTTATTTGCTAACCTTCCCTTCTCTCTTTTAGGTTTTATTAGTTCTTTTCAATCAATTTCTTCTCTTTCTTTTCTACTCTCTTCAGTCCCCACTCTCTCTCTCTCTCTTCTCATTTATATTGACAATCTCTCTCAGTTTTTTCATGATCTATCTGTCATGCTTCTTGTATCATTTCTCAATAGATTACCTTTCTTCACAGCCATCTCATTCTCACCTTCCTCTTTCTGTTCTCTTTCACTCATTGTTTCTCTTTCTTTCTCTCTCCCTCCTTCTCCCACTTTATCTTCCTCCTCCTCCTCTCTTCATGCTCCTTGTATCCATACAATAGCAGCAGTAGCGCTCGCTGAGCTGTCGTGGCAGCAACCAACGGTTTTGTAGCAGAAAACTCCACCGTACGCAAGGATGTCATTTCCATCGGCTAGCGAATTTGCAAGGATTTTAAAAAGATAGGTGAGTCGGGATTTTAAAAATCACCTTTTCGCTTTCTCTCTCACTACCCTTATTTCTTGCCTCGACCCCCCCCCCAAACCCATCTTTGTACACTTCCTTTCTGAAATTTCCACGGGTGAAAAAAAAGCAAAGGTATCATCTTTTTTGTCCACTGTCGCCACGTCCGTCACCTGTCATGTACCCACTATATTTAGTACCCAACGACTTTACAATAAAAAGAGAAAAAAACGGAGAAAAAGGCTGAAAGAAAAATTAAATAAAGATAAAGAAAAAAAAAATGATTCTTTCAACTATCCCACTGGTATGACAATTACTGTTCATTATGTATGGGGTAAAGGAATGATGAGGAGACGAGAAATAAAAGTGAAGGTGATGGGACCCAGTGATCAGCTTGAACCAATATGAATAAGATTTAATAATAAATGTAGCAAGTGTGACTAATGGCAGGATCAGGGTACACTCAGATGATATTCATAGTAGTAGCAGCAACAATGATGATAATATATCAAGGATCACTCTTATACACATATATATATATGTGTTTATAACCTCCTTCCCTCTGGCCAGCCCTACATGCTAGCCAATGTAACCCTCATTTTAACCACGATACACACTGGCATGAATAAGCCGGGAATAAAAGAACCATATTCTAAAGTGAAAGTGAAAGTGAAAGCTCTCAGCATTGGACTTGTTGGCTGTGATAAAGAAAAAAAAGACTATCAATCCATGTGAGAGAGAGAGAGAAAGACGATAAGCATTGTAGTTCATTATGTATCCATCTCTTGAATATGTTTTTCTTTCTCAACCCCTTACTATTCTTCTTTTTTATTTCATTTTATTGTTTATTGGTTACCCTTTGCATATCTATCCTAAAAACCTATCATGTCCTTTGCTTCTTCAAGCCCAACAGATCACTCATCTATCCATTAAACCCAGACTAATAAAAGTCCAGCAAAGCCTTTGTATATCCTTTTTTTTCATGTACAATTATTTTTTAAAACAAATTGTCGATCAACTGTTTGACATTTTCTTCTTTCTTTATCCAAAGATGAAAACTGTAGCTCCTCGTGATAGCAGTCTTAAAAAAAAGAGAGAAAAGAAAGAATTTTGGCCTCTTTTTCAGCTGTCAGTCAGCTGTCTTTACACTGTCTTTTTAGCATCCAAGAATGGGAAGCAAAAACACTTAAGTCATAATAAGGCAAAGAATGAAAAATAATTCTTTGGTAATAGAGTCATTGTCAAATTAT
>CAHIKZ030000633.1:1607500-1692500 GCA_903632075.3 Acanthosepion pharaonis
TATCATTCTCTTTCTTCTAATTCCCAATTATGTCACTGATAAATGCGGCACAAAAGAATTTATCTTTGAAAAACAAGACACACACATATTATGCTTTAGCTTTTGAAAACAATATTAGAATTCCATTTACCTCGTACTTCCGACTACGAACCACTATGTATCTTCTTTCTTTCTTTTCTTTAACAAAGAAAAAAAAAAAGAAAGAAAAAGTAAGAACAAAAGACGAAGGGTTCGTTCATTCATTCTTTTGTTTATTGTTCATAATAGTGAACACATCACAAATAAATAAATAAATAAATAATGATCTTCATTAGACCTGTCACTACTACTACTGCAGCTGGATAATACTAATGATGAAAATAACTAAGTTTAATAATAATTAGCAGCAGCAAAAGCAGCAACACGAACGCATTCTTATTATTCACTCACTGACTCTTCTTACACCAATAGTAACTGGTGGTCTTCACTGAAAAGTTAAGTGACAACAAGTCTCTTCAATATTCCAGGTCTCTTCACACTAGCCGAGTTGTGTTACCGTCGATTATTATTATTATTATTACAGCAACAATAGTCAAGCTCAGTAAGAACAATCAATAATTTTCAATGCCATCAATACTCAAAATTAGTAAATAATAATAACAGCAACTATCATCACAAACGAAATATTAATGAATGATAAAAAACAATAATTATAATTTAAAAAAGATATCATCATCATTATAATTTGTGCACATTTCATGACAATAACGCTGGTAGTAAGAGTGACATACAATGATGAAAATAATAACCACCAACCAGCCCCTATCATTATTGCCGTTCATATCAATATTATCTGGATTGACGTTGTTGGACAAGAAAAGATTGAAACAAAACCAATTGTTAACTTATCTATGACCATGTTTGCTTCGAGCCCACTAGAAACTGGCTGGAGAGAAGAATGAATGGTCTCCGGTGGTTTGTCCTCTTCTTTTTCTTTTTCGGGTGGGTGGGGGAAGAAAATTGGATGTCGTGTATGTGAAAGAAATATAGAGATTCAATCCTGTAGTTGTAACAAAAGATAGAGATTTATTTGTTTCTTAATGGTGTCCGATCAGATTTTTCCCCACCTCTTTTCGCACAGGGTAGGACAATGGTAGTATGAGGTTGTTACCTATTGTCTCCAGACCAGAGGCCTGATGGGGATTGTGTCACACTGACTCAAGGTAGCCAACATACATCCAAAATGAGTTTTAAAAAAGTGTAGAAATATTTAGATTTTCATTTTCTTGATATACATCTCTAAAGAAAATAATCTTGGAATCCTTCAATCACAACACACATATAAAAATAAAATATTAATAAATAAAAATAAGCAATAATAAATATTTTAAATGAGTTTGTTTTTCAGACTACTTTATTTTTAAAGCCTTATTAAATGGGGTAGCAAACAATAAAAAAATAACTTACAAATATATACAAAAAGCGTTCAATATAAAAAGATAAAAAATATTTGCTCTCGTTCCTTCACAAAATTTAACGATCATTTTCTTTTTATTAGAAATATCAACAAAAGAAAGAAAACTTTTAGAATCAACATGTAATGACTGACTTTGACATAAATCAGAGAAATTGAGGCCTGTATGAGCCAGAAGGTTTCAAAATATATTGTGAAATACTCATTACATTTTACTACTTGGTTATGATTCAGTCACAGAGAAAAAAAAACCGTGTGATTACAATTCCGCCACTTTTTTTATCGGATGAGGTTTCGTTGTTCTTTATTTTCCCAAGAGTGGATTTTTCTGGCGATTGTTTATTTTCCTATAGTTTTGTTAAGTTTGGCAGGTATGATCACTTGTACGAACCTTTTTTCAAAATCTATGTGAACTTGTCTGTGGTCCCTAAAGACATCTTAGTCACCACAGACAAGAGCAAACAGATTTTGGAAAAGGATTCACATATAGCAGCCACACTGAACAAAACTACAGGAAAAAAAAAACATTACCCAGAACTTATCAAAGAAATAATTATACCCTTCTTATCCAATGAAGGTGATGGAATTGTTGATACTAACTGACTGAAATTAGAATACACAGACATAATTATACAGAATCAAGGTTGTAAGAGAGTGTGGTATATAAAAAAAGACAGGTTAGTAAAAAATGAGTATAACAAGTGAATTAATTTTCAGAAGACTGACATTCAAGAAAATCTAAAACCAAACTATCAACTAAATACTAGCAATTAAATTGCTGTTTAAAGATGAAAAAAATTAATCAACTACATAGCAATTTCTTGCATCCAGATGCAAAACATAAAATCTAAATTGGCAAAAGTGTCGAGGACTGTGTCATGAGTGATAATCTTGTTATAATACTAGGCTCCTGTCAAGGTTGACAATGAAAGCAACAACCATTTGCTGTTGCTGTTGTCTGGACAGGTAAGGTGATTGGGGGAAAGTAATTTAACTGAGAGCTCATTCACCCCTTCTCTTGTCTATCAACAATCATAGCATGTTATTAAGAAGGCAGTTTTTTAAGATGGGACAGAATGAAATGAGAAGTGGATTCATGCCTTTTTCACGGACATAAGTGCTAAGTGAACAACCTCAAATGGAATCTGATCTTGGTTTGCTGATTTGGTTTTCCTATTCTGAAAACAGTTATTTTTCCACAATCACACACTTCCTGTGTGCATTTGGTGAAAGAGAGAAAGAGTGGGAGAAGAAAAAATGGAATTTATTTCTATCATATTTACCTCGAAGTTCTGAAATAGATTAATATATAATAAATAAAATGTGACTATTTCAATGTGTTCTTTTGCATTTTCATCAGTATCTGCAGTAATCCACAGAAATACATCATGATAATGATTGCATATGTCTTTGTATAAACAATAATCTATAGACTCATCATCGTAGCTATTATCTTTAGGCAAATATATATATATATATATATATATATATATATATATATATAGAGAGAGAGAGAGAGAGAGAGAAACAGTTATAGACAAAAAAAGAACTAATGTGTATGCATAAGCATTAAATATCCATCACCTTATTTGTGCTTAGATTGAAATATATATATATATATATATATATATATATATATATATATATATATATATAAACAAATAGGTTTTGTTAAATTCAACTGACAAAAACCTGTTTGTTTAATTTTTTCATTGTATTTTCTAGTTTATAAATAACATGTTGTGCCTCAAAACCAAATTAGGAAACAAAAGCTCCAAAATTTGAAAAAAACAATATAAGATTAAATAGACACATTTAGTTGGCTGAATTTAACAAAAGTTGTTTGTAAGAATTCTTGCTGTCTAAATATAGTATTTATATATAAAAAATTGGACATGGAGAACAAAACCAAGTGGCAATATAGTGTTTCATACTTCAATCTAATCTTCAGGCTTGAAGACTGTGTTGAAGCATGAAACAGACTGTCACCACTTGATGTTGACCTCATCATACAGATTTATATTTTATATTTAAATAGGCTTTATCTCTTATATTTAGCACTTTTAAATATAGCACATCTGAAAACTATATTTTTATCATACACACACACGCAGACACACACACATATACACACACATGTGTGTGTGTGTGTGTGTGTGTGTGTATGCAAAAGGAATGTGTTGTAAGTGTCTAAATTGAATCTTAAATACCACACAGATGTGAATGCAAATTTTACTTTGTGTACATATGTGAGTGCACGATTTTGAAGATTTGCATATGAGAGATATATTTACATACCTACATTAAATACATATGTAATAAATTATATTATTTGTATGCGTAAAATTTATCTACATATAAATATCTTTATATATTAGTGAAGATGTATATGTTTATCTTTTCATGCTGTACAATATAGTTCTGATAAATTTAATTCTGGCAATTTTAGAAAATGTTATAATTTTAATTTAAGTGTACATGCAATCAAATTCCAGTGCCATCATGTAGATAAAGGTTTGTAAAGGATATACATTTAAAGTTAAAAATATTCCATTTGAAGTTACCTTACCTTATAGCATCAGAAAACCAAGATATAAAACTTTTAGTTACATCTCAAAATGCCCTCTCACTTTCATAGTGAAAGATAGTGGATTAATGCTTAAATTATTGTATTTGATGAGCAATAAAACACATGGTTTACAAGGCTTACGCTCTTGCAAATCATTCAAAACTGACAAGCTGTTCATTTCAAGCTCTCAAAGTTGGCTCTTTACTCATAATATATTAGAACATTAGAAGTAGTGAGATATTTACAATGTTTTCTTTTTTATTTAATTTAAATGTGTTTTATATGTTGATATAAATGCATACTGACATAAAATTTGTAGCACATGAAAATTGTGATGAGAAAAATTAGTGCTTTTGGTTTTGAATAAATGATAATTCTGTGTAGGAGAAACAATGCATCTTACATATGTGTGTTAGTGTGTGCGTATATATATATATATAAGAAGTGTATATGGAGATCAACATTGCATGATGGATGTATGTTTCATGCTTCAATCAATCTTCAGATATGTGTGAGTGGTCTAAAGATTGTTTAAAGTATTAAACTGATGGTCACTATACAGTATTGATATTTATGTCTACACTCTCTCTCTCTCTCTCTCTCTCTCTATATATATATATATATATATATATATATGAATGAAGAGAAAGAGAAAGGGAGGGAGAACAACCATACATCTTTTCCAGCTATAACTCTCATGATTCAACAAGTGTTACCTTGGGGTGCTGTTAAGACCTTCTAAATCTGAAATTCCTCTCATTCATGACCCTTTTCTTTGTCATTTTCTGGATTTCTTGCTTCCTCTCCTGTACTCACTAACTCTAGGCCTCCTTCTTCTCTAGCCAACAACATTTCATATAGTTGGGTGATAGAAACACACATACTCCAGTCTCCACAAGTTGATTTAAGTACACACACACACTTTAATATATTTATATTCACATATATATAGCAATAAAAGTGTATATTTAAGCCAAAAATAAAAAATACATGAAGACATCAAATTTTTATTTTTTATGTATTAACTGGATTTTACAGTATATTCTCCTCAACACTGCTACTTAATCTGTGTGCAAGATTCACTATGAAAAGTGATAAAATTGTTTCAGTCTGCAATATTTTTCAAAAAATCTTTCTTCCATCTACAATGATATTCATTTTATTTTTATCTCTCACTAATCTCATCCCTGACAACAACAAAAAAGATTTTTCTCTGTAAAAATTGTTCTATTGTCATCCAGTCTTGTATTCTATTACATCAAGTGTCAATGGCTTTTTGGTTCCTGATTCTTTGACAATAATTTTCTTTAAAAATTTTTCATCATTATCCTACCTCCACCACCATTGTCATCAGCTTACCACCCACTCAAAAAAAATCTACCTCATTTTTAAAAAATGTTTGTATTTGTTTGCTTTTATTTTTTTTTTTGTTTTTAGCTTTCTGAATTTTATTTTTCTTCTGATAATATTATTTTTCATGAAAAGGTGGGAGTAGGGTAACAGTTATTGGCATGGAAATTGGAATTAGCAAATGATTCAAATTTTGGCCTTGTCTGCTGTGTTCACTTTCACACAAATGCCCTTGGGAAAGGAATGGATCAGTCTCTTCTTCCTTATCCACTCCCAGCTATAGGTTAAATAACAGAGTAGACTATGCTATCTAGCCTAGGATGGCAGCCACTCTAAGAGAATAACTACCTTAAATTCAAAACTGTGGAGAAGGCAATAGAAAACCACTCCAAAATCTTTTCCAAGAAGTCATGGCAATTCACAGATAATAAAGAAAAAAGGAATCTGTGATGAACCACAATCATCAATGTTCCAAAGGGCCATGGCATTGAAAATATAGAGAATCTTATCCTTCTAAACATGCCTTTATCACATATTGGTTAGTGTTTGTAATTATTCATATTTACTCAGTTTATTTTAGAATGACACAAAGCTGCAGTTTTCAGTCACCCAATAAAGATCAAACTCACTACAGCTACAATAATATCTGTGAGACTAACTTGCTAACCACTGCTCTACATCAAGCTTTTTATTTTCTATTTTTATGGATATTTCCTAAGCTTTGTCTGGTACTTAAGTAATTTTGTGAAACTTGCTACAGTTATAATGCTTTGTTAAAATAGATTACAAATGACTATTCTAAAGTAAAGTGTTCACTTGTTATTACTCATATTTAAGCATTAGGATGTCGAGTACTAAATCATATGTATGGGGCATCCAGCGAGGATTGAACTCACTACAGTTGTAATGGGCTGAGAGAAGAATAGATGTTACATTTTTTACACTAAATGTAGCACTCATTATCAGGCAAAGGTAGCATTCCTTAACATTACTGTCAACACTAACTACTTTCATACATTAAGCAGTGTTGATTTGAAAGAAACGCCTTACTATGTATGCTATACAAATCTTTATCTTCTGTTAGTTTCTGTTTGGTGCAATATCCTACCATGTCATCATCTGAGACCTGGAGTAGAACAAGGTAGTAAATATATTCATTGTTTACACAAATTTTGATAGTAAGTGGGATTTGGCATGTACAATGTTTGTATTTCCTTTACATCGATAATTCTCTCCTGAGTAGATGAGCAGTTCCAAACCATTCATTTTTTTAATCTCTTCTTGTACAGGAGTAGCCAGGGCTTTTGTTAAAGTGATTTTCTGTACCTTTCTCAATCATACTCAGGGCACCAATTACTATAGGTACAGTGTGCAGCAGAAATACATCCCATATAATGGTAAGCGATTAGCTAGATGAAGACACCATTGTCACTCACCATTATGTGGGAGGTATTTATATCTCACTCTGTATAAAAGTAGTTTGAAATTGTTAGTTTTATTGAATTTCAGTTTCAAGATCTGTATATTTGTATATTTTGTCAATTTTTTAACAGATATGTTTTTATTTGATAGCACTGCCAAATCTATTTATTACTACTACTATTATCTAGATAATTACTGTATACATTGACTTTTCACACTATCAGTAACCGGTGACTTATGGGGGATCAAGAGACAGCAAGTCATCTCAATATCAGAAGCACTATCCTTTGTATTTCAATTGTTTTCAGTAGTACCTTTGCAGTAGTTCAATTCATTATTATAGTCATCATAATCAGATGTAATAATTTAGTATTTTTTCTCCACATTTAACTTCAGTGTTTTCTGTTTATGTTACAATGTATATAGAACATTTGGTTGGATGTCTTGAAAGCATTATTTAAAATGGGGTTGGGAAAAACTTGCTTGTCTACACAAAAAACTATGTACCTCATGTTTATTCATTTTCTTTGAGTTCTTATTATGTAGGTAGACCTTTAATTTAAAGATGGGTCCAGGTTGTTTGTTCTTTATATGCCTGCACTCCATTTAAAAGCATGTAGCAGTGCCGAATCGTCATAAAAATGAGAAAAAGAAACAACAGGCCTACCTTGCACTACTGAGGAACGTGTCATGTGATGGAACTTTTGTTGTGTGACTGATGATGTTAGCGAGTGGCGGTTGTGAAAAAAAGTGTAAAAAAAAATAAAAGTAACAATTACTTGAATACAGCCTAGTTCTTTCTTTCTTATTTCTCTCATTTGGATATGTTAAGATCTCTCTCTGTTTCTTTTTGCATAAAACCTTTGTGCATTGCCTCTTTTACCTTCTCTCATATGGCAATGATCAAATTTTTCTTTCTTTCTTCATTCATTTGGTTATGATAAAATCTTTCTTTCTTTTCTCTATATTTTTCTTTCTGTTTAAAACCTTTATATATAATCCTCTAGTTTACCTTCTCTCTCGTAATAGTAATTTTTTTCCATTCTTTCTTATTTTCTTTCTTCTCTCATTTGGTTATGATACTTTTTTTCTTTTTTCTATATTTTACTTTCTGTTTAAACCCTTTAACATTGTCCTCTTTTTCCTTCTCACATGGCAATAATCAAATAAATTTATTTATTTATTTCCTTATTTTATTTTATTCATTCATTCATTCTTTCTTTCTTTCTCATATAAAAGAGAATGAAGGGATGTGACTGTGATAATGAACAAAAACTGATCTCCAGATTAAAAAAGCATATATTTATTTTTTGCATGCATGATTCCCTCTACCTAATAATTTGCAGAATTGGATTATCTCTATGGCTTGCATGAAGAGTTGATTATTTTTACACAGACAATTTATTTACACTATTCTAATTCACAATTTATAAATGTGAATCAATAATTCTATAGCTATACATATACACAGTATGTTTGATTTGTGGAGAGGCACTTACCAAAATCTGACTAAAGGACCAAATAACAATTTATTTTTTTGCAGGGCTTCTTAATTGAAAGAACTGTTTAACTACTGTTTGTATGTCAACACTAAATTAAGTACATTGATAAGGAAAGATTATATTGAAAAAGAAATATTTGTTGTATAAACTAAATACTTTTTTATATTAAGCTACAGACTTATTGATGTACTTATTCACTTCTGAGTTAAGGTATCAAAATTTATTTTGAAAATGTTGGGTAAAAATAAATACACAATAACAGAAAAACTGTTCATTTATGTTGCAAATATAAATTTTTGCTTATTTACTCAGCTTGACCTGTCTAGTGAGCCTGAGTAAATGAATGATGTTGCAAGGATTAGGAGAGATAACAAAAAGGCAAAATTTATTAACAGTTACAAAGGACAGGAAATCGTTGAGCACCATTATCATCAACATCCTGAAGGGACATGGCACTCATAAGAAGAAGAATCAAGTACAAATGTGGCTCCCAGTGAGGACAAATCTCAGGAGAATAGTTTATAAGAAAAGTTTGATAACTAAAATGAATATTACCATCTTATATATAATTATTAAACCTACTGGGTTACAGGACTTGTGACTGTGATCAACATATACTTAGAGTGTTTTATATCCCTTCTACAGCTGCTGCATAGATGTTTTACTTAAAATCTCATATCACTAATGTCCAGAGAATTTTCTAAAAAAAGAAATATAGAAAAAAAAGATTCTGCAGTCATTAATACATACAAAAATACAGTTAGAAACATAGAAAAGCATGCTGAACTGCTCTGTAGCATCTAATTCCCTCTATGGCAGTGAATACTGGAAATCTCTTCAAAAATGAAAAAGTAACACAAAGTGATAGAGATATAATTCTATTCAAAATGCTAAAAATAACATGGACAGAACATGTGAGAAATGAGAAAGCTTTAAGGAAAACAGGAACTAATATCTAAAACCACAAAGAAATTTCTGGGACAGATAATAAAGAAAGAGATCCAAGAGAATTTAACACTTATAGGACATATTGAAGATAAAAGAAGAAAAGGGAAACAGAAAATAACCTATATAATAAGTCTGTGAATGGATGGTATAACAGATAAAAGGAGATGGTAAAGAATTAAAAGTTACTTAGAGTAGTAAAAGTCAGGAAGTTGTGGCAAGAGCCATGATTGCCCATGTCCTGAAGGAACATAACAAAAGAAGAAAACTTGCTGAACCTATGGAATTGAATTAGCCATATTTATTTTTGTGTATTTTTCAAATAATACTGATCTATCAAACTCATTTAAAACTCAAACTAAATTTAAAAATAAATTATTAGTGATTAATTCAAATAATTACAAATATTAAAAGAAAAAACTCTTTGTATTTTGAAGTTAAATTCAGCATTTATTCAATTACTCAAATACTGGTCTAAAGAATATATCATTTACTTGCCTAAGTTAGTGTTTTAAATCCTGGCAGGATTCATTTAAGTTAGCTTTGGGCCTTTCAGCTTTGTAATGTTAATTAATCAAGTCTTTTCCCAGGGGATGATACCCCATCACTGGCAATACCTCTTACATGGAGAAAGACTAAGGTTAATACCTGGCACCTGAGGCATTCCTAAAAGGGGAAATGCCAAAGGCAAATGAACTATTTTTAGCTTATGGGCACACCATGCACACATGGGATTCCTGCTTTAAACTTAATCTTGTGATACAATCTATTTGACTGGTAGTATGGTTAAACACATGCTTTCAGCTGGAGCTCTTCAGTTTGAAGCAACACTAATTAATGAAGTCCAGTTCCAGGGAACTCTTTCCCTGGATAGTACCTCACCCACAAGGGAGGACTAAATTAAATAGCTGGCTCCTGAAGTGTCCCCAAAAGAGGAAGTGCCAAAGACAGTGGACTGTTTTTGGCTTCTGATTCCATGCATGCATAGGACTACCAATTTCAAATGAAACATTCCATTTGTGCAGACATGACACACAGTTAAATATTTGGTAAGATTCACTTAAATTTCAGAGGCCAAGAAGACAGGAAAATAAAACAACATTGCCATATATATGTGTGTAAAAATTTTGGATATAACAATAATATATCTGTAAAAGAACATTATATATATATATATATATATATATATATATATATACACATGGCTGGATATATATACATATGTGGGTGTACTCATAACACCAGTTATCGGCATGAATAAAATATATATATATATATATATATATATATATAAATGTATTAAGCCAGTAGTCTTCCTTGTAGAGTATCAGGCCTTACCATGCTAAGTCTTTCAGCTGTGGTTTCAGTAGCAAGTAGGTTTTTACAAAGTGATTTTGCTAGGTCCTCATCCAACTATTTTTTAATTCAGAGTTGTCCTTCTCTGAGACTGGCTGCCAACCAAAGCTACAGAGACCAGTTTGCCTTGCTTATTAATCCCTAACTGGGAAGAGAAAGGATGGATTCATATCTTTGCAAGGGTATTTATATAAAAGTGAACATAACAACATCAGCTGGAATTTGAACTTGGAAAAGCAATCCCACTTTCCATGCTGCTAACTGATATGTTACACACACGTATTTCTCTCTCTCTCTCTCTCTATATATATATATATATATATATATAATTTATTCGAAAATTATAACATAAATATGTTATAAAATCACTACAAAAATAGCCAATTTGTTTCAACACTTCTGGTGTCCTATCAAGTGATGGTGTTGAATGTAGAATAAAGGGTATATATATATATATATATATATATATATATATATATACACACACACACACAATCTAAACAAGATCAAAATAATTACAACTACATCAAAAACTATTATGGATATTATCAGAACTAAAAATACTGATAACAATAATAATTCTGTAGCAGGTATATATAAATTAGATCACCAGGACTGCTCCTCACAATACACTGGGAAAACTGGCAGAAATTAAAAAAAAAACGTATCTATGAACACAAAAGAGTTCTTATACGCAACAATTTATCAAATGAATTAGTTATACATAGAAATAAATTCAACCACAACTTCTGAAATAAAGAATGCCACACTTACTAAAAGAGAAAGTAACTTAGACGGAAAATTCTCAAAATGGCCACTAACAAATCTTATCAAAATATAAATCTGTGCTCTGGATATTTTCAAATATCTCCTTTCCTGAATGAATTACTACTTTTCCAAGCCAGCACACATGACTATAAAAAATCAAAAAATTAAAAGAAAACAGCTAAATTCATAAACTTATGTTATTTAAAATATATAACACATAAATTAATCCCAAACAAATTTAATTTAAATACTAATTTACATTAATGAAAAAATAAAAATTTCAAGAATATCATTTACCCACATTTGTTTATTAGACATTGAATTGTGTCACTTGGCGTCCTCCATAGATTGCCTAAACTTTTTGGCTAACCTGATGGATATTTATGAGCATTCTTAAATTTAAAAATTTTGAAAAAGCAATAACATTTTTGCACTTGTATATAAATACTTGTTACAAAATAAAATCCTTGCATTTGCCTTGATAAAGTCCCTCAGAGGATGAAATGCATTGGCTATGATGAGTTTTCCTTTTGTCGTTATTCATCTTGTCCTTTTACAGATATATTCTATCTGAAAATTTTATATATATATATATATATATATATATATATATATATATATATATAGATATATATATATGATAACAGTTTATTATTCCTAAATGTTTCATTAAAAAGACAGAAAATAATTTTTTTAAATTTTTGAGTCAAAATTTATCTTTTCTTGTTTATAAACTAGAGAGCATATATTTGGAGCCAATGAGTAGAAATATTGTCCAATAGTTTGTTATCAAACACTATCAATAATATTTCTGAACATTTTAAAGATTCTGAGTTACATAGATGTGTCATCTATTTCATATTCTCATTCTGAACTCAATACTTTATATTGAGATCATGTGCATGTGACTAATAGATGATATTCATAAGTTGCTGAATGTGTCTTCAGTTATTGAATACATTTAAAACTGCAATTTTAATGTTGAAGAATGTTAAGGTGAATTTCAAATTTTTTATTTCATATTTAGGATTTCTAATATTTGAATCAACTTCAGTGTTTAGCCATTGAGGAATTTCAATGTCAGTTACATGCTTAAAAATCGACATACTGTATAACAGCTACACATAATTTTTAAAAAAGTAACAGAATATGTGAAAAATGTCATGTGTACATTGGCTCAGATCTTGAAAACGGTCATAAGTATTGTTGAACTTGTACAATCATAAACTTTTGGACAATATCTATAGTCAGTAGACCCAAAGATACACTCCCTTGTACATAAGAAAAGAAAAAGTGCACAAACAATCCTTGGCTGTCATTTTTAATAAAATATATAAACATTTATCAATATCTATAAATACAACATATATATATATATATATATATATATATATATATATATATATATATATATATATTCTGTTGCATGGATAGTAGTTTGTAACCTAAATTTCCCCACTTTTGTGATGATCAGACAACAGTTTGCAATAAACCAGTTTGTCTGATGATTGCAAAAGTGTGAAACCCGGGGTTACAAACTACTATCCATACAACTGAATATGTTAACCTCATTACAGATATTGAGCACTTTCTACTAAGTACTACGCATATATATATATATATATATATATATATATATATATATGTACACACAAGTATAGGATTGGTGTATACGGAATAAATTACAAGAACCAAAAAATACTATTCTTAAAAGAGGGCTCAATACAGAGTAGAGAAAATATAATTTATTTGAAAATTATGACATAAATATTTCATAAAATCACTACAAATATAGCCATTTTGTTTCAACACTTCTGGTGTCTTATCAAGTGATAGTGTTGAATGTAGAATGTTATATTTTTCAAATAAATTTTTATATATATATATATATATATATATATATATATATATATATATATATATATATATATTTATTTATTATTTAAATCTTTAAAATGTGTTATATGGTAGGAGGAAGAGAGCTCAGTATCAATAATACAGTGTCTTAAGCATGAAATTGATGTTCATTATACAATGTTAAATTTTTATGTTCAAATTCTATTTTTCTCTCTCTCCCTCTCTCTCTCTATATATGTGTGTGTGTGCATGTAGCCTGTGTGTCTGAGTATAATACTTTTCCCTGAGGGTACAAATACTGGACTTTAATTCAAAGCAGAAGTACCAAGAAAAACAACTGATTCTCACTGATTTTCAGCAAAGTGCCTTCTGGTGTGGGGTTGAGGGCCAGTGAAATATAATTTGGTCCTAGGTAGAGCACACAGATACTTCTCTGATCCTAAGGAGAAGTATTGATTCATTATCATATAAATTCCTGTCAGTTTTTTACAAAAGATAAAATCTATTCTTTAAATCCACCCTTCATTCCATTCTTCTTCTTCTTACTATTATTATTATTACTACTTATAATAAAGTAATTATGATTGATTATAGTTATTACAAAAAATAAATGAGACAGAATAGACAGATTTGTATTGTGAAGAAGTGTTGCAATAATAATCACTATCTCTGTTCCATAATAATTGTTATATTTCATATATGAAATACATATACAATGTAACAACTATTAGAAGAAATAAGTAGATTTTTAATATTAAAGATCACACAATACAAAGCTTTCAAGGTAGAATATAACCTAAAATGAATACCAATGAAGGAGAAGATAGTAGAAAGTGAAGGTTATGAGGATAAGGAGAATAGATAATAAATGACTTTTGACTTGAAGAGGTTAGGATTGTTGTGTTCAGGGAAGTATCTACATGAGAGTCTGTTCCACAAAATAGCAGTTCTTGGGAAAAAGCTATCTAAGTTGAACTTTTTCCTTAGATTTGGAATACAGAGGGAATGATGGTGATTCAATTCTATGAAAGTAGTATGGTGTCCTAGATGTAAAGTTCTGAACAGGTGGAGCTAAAGAATGAAGTATATCTGAACATTTGCCGCTGGAAATTGCAACAGAATATGGATAGGCTTGCAAAGAGAGACCTAAGTAGATGTTATTTAGTAGTAGTAGTAGTAGTAATAAACAGTAGCAGTTGTAAAACATTTTTATATAATGCCGTTCAGGATGTATGTGGACATTGCTTTCCACAGCATACTTTTATATTTTTAATATCTGTGAATTACCATGACAGTTGCTGGGAAAAATAAGGAAGTAGTTTCCTGCTGCTTTCTCTATGGTTTTAAATTCAGAGTTGTCCTTCTCCAAGACAAGTTGCTCTACCAAAGTTAATAAGTCTAATATGCCCTACTAATTTACCAATAGCTGTGGGAAGAAAATATATATTCATGCGTCATGAGTGTAAAGGGAAATCAAGAACTTTAACCAAAATTTGAATTCAGGTTGCCAATTCCATTTTTTCCCACTGATAACTCACACATCCTGTATATTATGAACCTAAAAAGCTTACTGAAATAATAGAAAAGATAACATTATAATGATAAAGTTTATAAAAGAAAACCAAGACAAGCAAAATTGATAACAACATAAAAAAACAACATACACACATACATGCACATAAATGTTCATATAAACTAAAATAAAATAAAATAAACATTTGGTTTGAAGATCTAAGACAAATCACTGTCATTGTAACAGAACCCTTGCTGGATGCTATTTCTACATTTCCAATCAATATTACTTAATCCACCATAAAATTAAATATTATAAAAATAAAAATTTGATATTAATTATGCTTAGAAAGAAGAATCTGGTATGAATAAGTTTCCACCTATAACCTATTAATGACATCTAGTTTTTGGCATGGGAGGCAATAATGAGTTAAAATGAAATGAGGACTTCTATAACAAACAAAGAAAAAGAAAATGCAAAAGAAAAAAATTTTTAAAATGAGTCAAAAATTAATCATAATAAAACAATTTGTTTAAAAAATACAAACAACTTATGACATCTATTTCTACTACTAGGTGTAAACAAGCAATAAAAATAAGGAAAAAAAAACTATACCAAAATGAATAAAAGATCATTTTTGAAAAAAGAAAAATATTTGAGTGAAATAAAGAAAATAAATACCATATTCTATTTATCAAATTTCTTTGGTAACTGATCCATGCCTGGATACAAATTTAAAAAATATCAAAATTTCAATAACTGGCTTCATGTCGTCTTTATTTCAAGTACTTTTCTTTTGCTATGCTCATACGATTGTAGATGTGTATGATAGTCTTTAATGCACGATGAATGTATTCTCATCAATAACCAAGCTTTTCTTATCATTATATATAGAATAGAGACCATTTAGAAATAATGGAATGGTCAAAATTTTGTTGCCCATTTCACCCCAAGCAAGGCAGGAGTGCTCCTAGCACACAGGGAGAGTGAATGTCAGAGAAAATAGTGTGTGGAAGAATGGTAGATTTGTAGATGTGTCAGATGGACTCTAATGTGAAATAGCTTCTGGTATGATACTATGAACCAATTTTCCTTGCAGTAAATGCAGCTATTGTTTCAATGTAGTTGTTCCACTTCAAGTCAGTTGAAAACGTGAGGGCTAAAAGGTACAGTGAGATGCTCTCATGGAGACAAGCATCAACCATGCTGATGGTGGGCAGGAACATTTCTCTATGGTGGCTAAATGAGAGCAGTTTAGTTTTGGAGGAATTAAAATTTACAAGCCATTTCCTGCCCCAGTCAGTCACTGATTGGAGCTCTTTTTTGAGAGCAGTGGCCTGGTTCACTTTGTTAGCATTGCCAGGCTTATATATATGCTTGCATGGCATGGTGCAGAGTCCTGTTGCCAGACATAGGGTTTTCCATAGCCACCAGCTTGAACCGGGGCATCACTACCTCCTGTGGTAGGCCATGTTGAGTCTGAGGCTCTCACCAACAAATTCAGAAGTTCCTTTCTTATCAGAATGAGCAGAGTAAGTTTTCTGAGCTGCTGTACCTTCAAAATCACCACTAGACTCATCCAACTCTTTCTGAATCCTCTGTCCTGTCCTCAGATTGATACCCAAACATTGTGAAATGTTTATATTGGAGCTTCTGCCCTGAACGCTGAGCAGTACAGCATGCCATTTCCAAATTTCTGGCAGAGTGAATTGTGTCAGGGTGCTCTTTTTCTCACAGTTGGTACCCAACTGACCCTACTATACTGTGCAGTCAACAAAATCAAGAACAAACAATGCACACACACAAAATAAAAAATGGCGACAATATACCCATTGCATCCTATATATATATATATATATATATATATATATATATATATAATGTATGAACATAGACAGTTGTCTTATGTTTTTAGATAAAGCATTTTCATTGTTCATTTTGATAAATTTGACTTTAATTTAATTATTTATTCATTTATATTTTTGAATGTCATATCTCTTCAGAATGTAAGCAGTCATGGCCCTCCACAGTTTTCCTCTCTTTAATACCTGCAAATTGCCATTACTTTTTAATAGTGGAGTTGTTACACATTACCTTCTCCCTGATTTATTGTTAAATATTCCAATAAAAATCAAGATTAATAAAATGAAAGATAAACCAATCATAATCAATAATAAATATACAGATTCCTCAAAATTAGAAAAAAAATTATTTATTAAATTTCTCTGAATTAAAGAAATTCTTTGTGTAGAAAACTTACAAGCATTTATCTTGATTCTAATCTATTCTTTTATCTTAATTTAGAATAAGAAAACTGTTGATTGTACATGATAGAAAATGTTACTTTAATTTTTGCAAAATTTATAATTGAAATCAAATTAAATCAAAATGTAAACTATTTTTAAAATGAATTTTAAAAGGATAAGTAATGCCTATTTTATGCAGCCAAACATCAGTGCAGACATTCACACTGTATTATCAAAGCCTACTTCACACAAAGAACCCAACTACATTTGACGAAAAGATTGCAAATGAAATTTGCTCATTGTTTTGCAGATGAAGATGGATACACACACACACACACACACACAAACTCTTTCTCTTTCAATAACTGGATTCAAAACAAGTTGATAAACAAAAAAAAGGATAATGGAGCAAAATTTTCAATGGATGTATATAACACCCACCTGATAAAGAAGTGTGTCCATTTTCTTTGGTAAAAATTATTGAAAAAATATCTACAATTAATGTTGAAAGAGGAAGCAGCTATATACCAACAAAATAAAGAGACCACATATGTAAGGTGAGTGTTGATGAGAGTCAAGCAAAAATAACTTAAATCTTTTATCACTTCACAGAAACCAGTTTCCTTTGATGGAATTATAATAAAATTGCTTTGAAGATGGTTTAACAGATAATTAGGTCAGGTTTATACTTTCTGAAAAATTATCAAGATTTTTAATGCTCAGAGTTTTGGAACTGGATTTCAGATAACAGTATCACATGCCTTATAAGGATATGGAGGGGAAAAAAATCCAAACTCAAAATCTGATTATGTATCATTTTTGAGTTTATTTTAAACTGTAGATTGATCTTTCATGTTTACTTTTTTTTTAAATTTATTAATATCTGTTTATTTTTATTCTGAAATACAATACAGATATGCTTGATGACCCAACTTCTGGCTTTTATATTAAGCATGGATTTATGTTCATCTGCATAGCCACTGTATGCAGCCTAAAGATTTTATCATGAAAAACAAGACATGAAAATCTCAAATTTATCTCTCAAAAATTATGATTATCATCATAGTTTTTTCATCATTGTTTGCTGGAAATATACTGACATTTTAATATATTTTTTAATCAGTAACCTCTTGCCTTTATACAACATGGTGAAGACTGATTTTCAAATGCAACACTTCATTAAAATGAATGAAAATAATTCTATCAATACACATTACTTCCTAATCTTAATGATTGCTCATATTATATACTAACACTATGCTTTTAGTAACACGCACATTACTACTTAAGTATTAATAATCCCTTTCTTCCTAATCTTCAATTAATTTTTATTCTAAAATCATGTATATTGTATTTCTATAGTAAAATAATTTGTAATGAATTTCTAGTTTAATCATTAACATATGCATTGAGATTACAAATATTAAAGCAGTATTATATCAATAATATTTGCATTAATTCTTGACTGCTGGCAATCCTTTTTTGCTGATTTCCAATGCATTTTTATAAAATTTTATTAAATTCATTTATAATACATTTAAATGTTACATATCATTGTCCAATACTCTCAGTAATGCTTTACTTTAATTCCTGGAAATTGACAATCCTTTTTTTTTTCTCTATTTCTGATTCATTTCTATCATAAAGACATTTCTGATGTCTTTCTATTGTGAAATCATCAACTATACATTTACATTATAAATATAATAATCCTTTTCTGTTAATAATACTTGTATTAATTTTTGAATTTCAATGCTTACCTGAGCAGTGAAACTTGAATAAATTTTATGTAAAAATATTACAAAATCTAGTGTTTACTCATCAATTTTTTTCTCAGTTACAAAATAAAACAATCTTATTTAATAGTACAAATAATGATTAAAATGAATAATTGGTAGTGTAACTCTAATGTCAGTGAGCTGTGATAAGAAAAATGATGATAAATACAATAATGATTATTTGTTTCATTTTTATGTCCCATTACTGCTATAATTTGTTGTTTGACTAATTGTTAGAGTTAATGCAAGTTTTGATGGATTTGTTTAATAAATCCTACCTGTTATGTATGTATCATTACAGTGAATTAAATTTTTAATGAATTTATTTAATAAATCCTACTTATTATGTTTGTAATCATTAGAGAGATTGAAAGCTTTAATTGATTTGCTTAATAAATCCTGTTATATATAAATTCATTGTCACTGAAACACATGAATAGAGAGAATGTGCAATTTAATAACGAAACTCATGGAAAAGTGTTCTATAAAAATGCAAAGGGAATCAATAGAATGAAATGAATTTCAACATCCAACACCCTACCAGAAAATATCATTCAATCTCCATCTTCATTCCTGATTTTGGTCCCACTTTATCATCTAATTGTTGTCAAGGACACATGGTTATAAGCCAAAGATGTATTCTAAATTCATAGATGTTTTGTGCCCAACATCAAACCAGCAATTATGCACACACACAAAATGTCCAGCCAAGTGTAATACCAGGACAATAACACCTGCCTCTCTAATAACCCCACATTCTACCCTCTGCCCTCAAACTGTTTTTACTATTTCAACATCAAATTTTCAGTGCCTGGGGTGGAAGATGATTCATCACTAATTTTCCATGAGATGTATTTCCTTCACTATCATTTAACATTTCTATTTTTATGTAATCAGCTTGAGTTGAAAGTGGAGCAGGAAGAAGTTGGTCATTGAACAAATGAAAGAAGAAATATAAAAAAAAGTTGGGAAAATTAATAATAAATAATTATTAATTTATGTCAGAATTTTTTAGCAGCATAATTATCATTATTATATTCTTTATTATTCATATCAGTAAGGTCATCTTTGTTCGGCAGAAACCAACCCCACCCACCCAAGTGAACTTCTGTTGTCTTCTTTGTAACCTTCTCAGAATTTTTAAGTGAATCCTTCATTTAATCCACACAGTCAAGAGAAATGTCGCCAGGTTGAAAGCACAGACTTTGATTCCCTGCTAGTTGTGAGGTTAGTTAGACTGATGAATTTAATGATACATCAAATGTCGTATAGGACAAAAATCATTATGAAAAGTTAAAATGGTAGACAGATGTTCACAGTTTTGAGTTCAATCTTTGGATGTGGTAGAGCTTAAAAGTTATAAACTGGTTGAGTGGAAGAAAAAACAGGCAACACAAATGTGAATAATAAATGGTGCTTATTAACTGATAATATTCCTAATCCTAAACATAAAAACAGAATGAGAACAATCTACTTATATATGATGGTGTGCTGAAAAGTTCTTGCCTTGACCAAAAGGACCTTCCCACCAGAATTCTCATGCTTGATTAATGATCTAACACCATATGATTAGAATTTTGGAAGTGGATTGGGCTCAAAACATTTCAGTATATATATATATATATATATATATATAAATATAATCAATTAATGGATTTCATTAATCCGACAATATTTTTATTACTATAAACATTGTAAATAAACACTGTTGTCAACTCAAATACATAACACTCTGAAATAATCTTTTATAGTAATAAGGTGTATATATATATATACATACATACATACATAAAAGAAGAAAATATATATATATACATATAGATATATAAAATAGTATATATATATATATATATATATATATGCATATAAAAAAATTATATATATACATATATATATATATTAATTTTTTTTGGTTCATTTATTTTATATAGATTGTTTTGAGAATTTGAAGTTTTTGTTTTTATTTGCGTGGTAGAGTATACTTGTATTGTTATTAATATTTCTTTAAAACATAAATGTTTACAGGAATGTTGTTTTAAATTTTGTGCAATAGAACTTGAATCTGACATGTGTAAAATAAGCCTTCTTGATTGTGTCGTTGTTGTGAAACCAACATCTACTTACATTTTTGTCAGAGATGCAATCTCCTAAAGGACATTTAAATTGATATACAATGTTGGTCTTCTGCAAATCATTAGTTGACAGAGAAAAATTATTACAGATGATTAAGTTGGTTGTTTAAATTTAGTGTAGTATATAATTAGTTTTATTTTTTTTACTGGGATCAGTGGGAGTACTGATGAATTTTTTTAGGATTTTTCATCTTTTTTGTAGTTAAAGTGTATTTGACTACAGAATAGTAGGGTGATATGTTTAGGGTTATTTGCAGAAGTATTATGTTCTTTTTGGTTTATGTTAATATTTCTAATAGCTTGTCTAATTTGTTCATCAACAATGTAATTAGGAAAGTCATTAATGAGAGTTTGTTTAATGTTTTAATTTAGTCTAGAAAATTTTCTTTGTGAAAGAGTTAACTTTTGCATGGTTGATTAAAGCTTGTATAACCACTGCTTTGTAACAGTCAGGATATTCAGTTTTATAGTTGAGAGTGTGCATGTTTATGGTTATTGTTTTTTATATGGGGAGGTAGTAAATATATTATTATTGGTGTCTATGAATATATCAAGAAAAGAATTTCTGTTGTTATTGTTAAGTTCATATATGAACTTAAGAATAGTGTTTTTTAAAGTTTTTTTGCAGTTCTTGTATTTTGTCTATGTTTTTAACTAAGATGAGAATACCATCTACATATCTTAGGTAGATGGAGGGTTTTTTAGTGGTATTAAATATCTTATTTTCAAGGTTAGCCTTGCAAAAGTTATAAATGTTGGTCCTAGAACTGAACTCATGGAAATGCTATCATATTGTACATATATATTATTTTGATTGTCATAGAAAGGAACCTCAGTAGTGCAAGTCAAGAGTAGTTTCATTAATATGTTAGGTTTAATTTTTAATGAAGAAAGAGTTGGATTATTGTAAATATTCTTTATAAATATATCAATTGTTTCTCTAACTGGGAAATTGGTAAATAAATTTTCAGCATCAAGTGTGGCTATGGCTTCATTATTAGGTTTTTATGTTTTTAAGATTTGGATTAGTTTGTGAGTTGATTTAATGCTAAATATATTAGGTATGTATGATGTAATGAAATGGTTAATGATTTTGACTAAATGATTACCTGGAGTGGGGATTTAGGATATGATAGGATGGAGAGGGAATTTAGGTTTATGTATTTTTATGGTTCCATACATGTATTCTGGTTTCTAGTTAGCAATTATTTTGGAAAGTTTTAAATTGTCTTATTCTGCATTGCTGGCTGTGATTAGTTTGTTGATTTTCAATTTCAGTTGGTCAATAGGGTTTTTGTTGACTTTTTAAATTTGGTGTGGTATTTGTTGTAATTTTGAATTGTAATCAAATTTATTTGATACAAGATATGCAGCCTAAATATATATATATATATATATATATTATAATTTTTACATACAGACAAAAGCAACTTGCTCACTACAAAAATGCATTCTTGTTTTGATGTAACTGCCTCTCAACTTGTGAGAACCAAAAATTCTTATGAACAATTATATTTACAAGCACACCACTTATGGAAAAAAGCCATAGAGAGAAACACCTTGAGGAAATGGAAAGGGGTAAAGAAAAGGGAGAAAAAAGAAGGAAAGGAAATACTTTTTTACTGATCTATCGTAGGTTATGATTCTAATTTGTTTCTGCACATATATAATACTAGAAACAATATCAGATAAATTGATTTATATTCATACTTATTCTACAGTTCAGCAATAGGTCAAAATTTGTTTATAAAAAATTTATATTAACATTCCATGTTTTATATGTCTTTTTACTTATATTTTAAACTCTGAACCAAAATTTATTGTAAAAACCCCAAATAACTTATGTATTTAACATACCAAAAAATAAATGACCATTTATTAATCTACTTACTATATTTATTCCAGAACAAATAACAAAAACTTCAGCATAATTCAGGTCTGGTTTTGTTTGAAAAAAATTCTAAAATTCCTAGTACCCCTCTGCCATGCACATATGTAGTCCTATCAACATAACAAATTTAGTTTCATGAAGTCCTTAAGGACAAAACACATCACAGTAAACTTTTTTCCACATTGTAATACACCTGCACACCTGTGTGTATATATATATATATATATATATATATATATATATATATATATATATATATATATATATATTTGTAGTTGTGTTTCAATGGATATCAATGCATTTCATTAGGTGATTGTAAATTACTGACAAGTGTACAAATCTATTTTGATTTAAAAGCAAAATACAGTCTTTTTTTACAAAAAAAGAAAAAAGGCGGGTAAAATGGAAATTTTAAAAAAGGCAAGGACATGTAGATTGCTATATGAATCCTGTTTTTTGTGTTTACATGAAAAATTGCAAATTATCAGGTTCTTTGATAGGAATGTTTTATTAAACCAAAGATCCAAGTTAATGGCAAATTGTAAATACAGTCTACCATTTACCTTACAATTCAGTTAGACTTGGAATTTGACAATGCTTTTTCTTAGATTTTACTTGAACTGTGTTGCACCATTTATGGCTTATTTTTCTGTTGGTAAGATTAATTTGGATTTAATATAATTTTGTATTAATCTCCTGGTAATGTTAGTAAAATCTTGTATGGATGTATTCGTATTTGTTTGATATTTTGACATTGATTGGCTATTGTTATTAACACCTTATAATAAGAATCTTTAGTCAACAGTTGCATATTAATTTACTAACTAATTTAAATTATTTTCTTGAAGAAACTATTATCAACTATGGAAATTTTTTTTATGTAGGAAACTCACAAAGCATATAACTTGTCTAGCATTTTCTTAGATTACTACTTCATTTTTTCTTAAGAAATGACATTGTCTAATGTACAATATGTATCCATTTACATCTGCTCCTGTTTAACATCTGTTGCTGCCATTGATTTCAAATCTATGGGTCATGACCCATTTATGAAAAATAGTTTCTTAATTTTGGCATCTTCCTTTAGTTTAAATTTAACATTATATTCAATTGGTTGATCTGAGTAAAGCCCACAAACCTTATACCACCCCCAATTTTTGCTTCTTTTTGTAAAAAGTTGCTGATTTTTGCTTTTAAATCTGAATAAATTGTTCATTCACTGGTCAGTCCTCATCAACAGTAACCATATAATATCACCCCATGGGTCAGTTCCCATCAACTGCCACTGTTAATGTAGCCCTATGCTCATACCACCATGGTTACCATCTAGCTGACTCTTCACTCATTAACGTGTGACTCATTTGTCACTGGTATCATGATGGTAGGCACAGTTCCATTCAACTCCTCAGCCACATTTTTTTTTTTTATCTCAGATGGTGAGAAGATCACTGATGAAGAAAACTGAAGTGTGGACAGTTCAACAACTGGGAGTTACACAAAAACAAGAATAAAGGATTAGTTTGGGTTAAAAATGTAACAATAATTTGGTTTATATATTTGTTGTATCCAGTGGTTTTAACCCTTCTCACTTATTGTTATAATCAAATGACACTGCGATCCCCTTCAGAGTCTGCAGCTTGTTTTAGTAGTAACTAAATTCTGATCTTCAAGGCTGATACAAGGTCTTTGTCAGGAGGTCTTGGTCAACAGTGTAGATTCTGGTAGCAGTAATGTTGGAGAATTGTCCAAACCTCCAGGTTATATGGAGTCCTGTGTCTGGCAAGGGTAAGGTTGACTAGGGTTTTGATTCAGTTGTCTTTCATCCTTATCATCAACTTTTTCTAAAATCCCATATTCTCAAAATATATTTACTCAAATGTTTTTCCATTGCATATTTCAAGCCGCCTTTTGAGAGTGGTCAGAGGAATCGTCATCACTTAACTCCAACTCACACATGTCACATCTCACACCATTGCTCCATTTTCTCAACAAAAAGAAAATTATCCCTAAATTCACTAGTGATAAAACAAAATTTTATCTTTCCTCTGTTTATGTGTTTTTATGATCAACAAACTACACAGCATTTTTGTCTATGGTCACTCCAAAATAGTAATCAATTTTTCTTTATCACTTGTATCCAAAGGAATCTGAATTAAGTTTTGGATATAAATTTTTTTTCCTGTATGAACGTGATAGAAATTATAATGATGAACATGTCAAGTTGGCCTCTATCTCAGTAGGGACATTTCTCTTCTGGGTGGCTGATTCAAACCAAATGTTTCTTTTCCTAGCTTCTTTTTGTTCAGTGTTGTCTTTAAATATTATTTCGGTGACTATCTGGATCTCTTTATCGGCAACATATATTTTTTTTATCTGACATCTTCATGGATACATTAATGGTCTCTTTCTCATCAGCAGGAAGTGAGGAAGGATGAGTAGTCTTAGTTTTGTTCAATCTTACAGAATTTTGTCTAGATAAATTTGGGTTTGATTCTATCTTGAAATTATTTTAAAACATGATTTTTCAATGCCTTTCATTATTAATTTTCATCTCAACTTTTCAATCCCTCTCCCTGCAAGTTTCAAAAATTATCAACCAGTTAGTGGTCTCTTTTCTCTTCCTTCTTTCTTTATATTTTTTGTTTAATCAACCTCAAGAGATCCCAGCATCATATAAGGAGGTTGATTTAACAAAATATAAAATAAGAAATATATATATATAAAATAAGTGTGAGACTCAACATCTCAGCAAGCATGTCTGCCTTGTGTGGGTGAAAAATGTTTATGGGGTTATACATTAATTCTATCTATGTTGTGAAATTTGTGATTAAGCCCATCCGGGTGGGGTGTTTTAAGGCTCAAAATTCATTTGTTATCATGGTCTTCTAGAATTTTTCTAATGTTATCTTTTCTCTCTTTTTCTATTTTGTCAATTATAGTGAATTTGGCATAGCTTTTAAAATCATGTTTTTCTAGGTGGAAATGTTCTACAGGTAATAATCTTTCATGGGAAGCTGACTTTATTCAATTATGATAATTACTAATTCTGTAGTGAAAGGGCCATTCAGATTTTCCCCATATATTGTTTCTGGCATAGTATGCATTCTAATAGGTAAATTATGTTATGACCTCTACAGTCAAAGTTGTGGTAGATTTTAAAAGGAGATATAGTGACTGAGCTAGTGAACAAATTGGTGTGCCTAATGTGGTTACAGAATAAGCTCTTTTTGTTGTTACATGGTTGGGAAAATCCTGTTGTTTTTATTTTGGGTCTATTATGATGTGGTTACTACCTATAATTTCCTTAAGGTTCTTAGGTCTATGATATGAGAAGTAGTATTTCCCAGCGACTTTTGATTATCTGGCATAGTGGAGGAAGTGTGGGGTTGAAAGTGGTTACTAGAGGGATGTGCCTGGATTTAGTTTTAATTTTGTACATTAGGGTATCTTCTCTAGGTGTGGAAATTGCTTTATTTATTTATTCCCTGATTAGGTGTTGTGAATTGATTCTCAAGATTTTGAGTGCATTTATTTAGTTCTTCATTGTTAGAACATATCCTTGTGAATAGGGAAGGTTCTCCTTGAGGTGTTTAGGGCGGGAAGACTTAAAGTGTAGATAATTGTGGGTGTCAGTGATTTTAGTGTGTAGTGTCATTTGTAGTTTTCTGTTTTTATCTATGTAAATGCGGGTGTCTAAAAATGTTACCGATCTTGTAGAATTTTTGTAGTTGAACATAATTGAGTTGTGTACCATGTTTAGTGTCATAAGGAATTGAGTGAGTTTATCCTCACTGCCAATGTAAAAGATATCCTCGATATATCTTGTATAGATTATATTGTCACTGCTGATGAGGGATAGATATGGGTCTTTTCAAGTTTTCCTATGAAGATTGTAGCATATGTGGAGCTGCAATGGTGCCCATGGCACAGCCTCTTACTTGCAGGTAGTGTTCTCCATTGAAGTTGAAATTACTCAATGTAAGAATATGATCCATGAATTTTATGATAACCTATGGTGGAGGTGGGTCTTGCTTTCTTCTTTTAGTAAGTGTTTCCTTAAGGGCAGTTAGTCTTTCAATGTATTTGATGTTCACATAAAGTGATCTTATGTCCATAGTCACTAGAATAGCATTTTCTGGCACTGTTTGTATGTGATTAATTTTGTTTAGTAGGTCTGTTGTGTCTGATGTAGGATTTTACTTCCTTAGCTAGGGGCTGTATGTAAAATGTATTTGGAAATTTTTGTTGGGTAGCAGTTAAATAATGAAATGACTGGCCTTCCTGGGTTGTTGTTTTTGTGTATTTTGGGAAGGAGATAGAAGCAGGCAGGTGTGATGTTTGTGGGTATAAGTGTTGTGTATGTTTTCTTGTTAATTAGTTTGTTGCGAAGCATCATGTTTAGCTAGCTTTTTAATTCTTTTTGGTATTTAGAAAGAGGGTCTGTGGGTAGGCTTTTGTAGGTTTTTAGTTGGCTAGCTGATTGTTGGCCTTTTTAATGTATTCTTTGATTCCCCAGATGACTGTGGCATCCACTTTGTAATCATTAGGTCGTCTCTATGTATCAGCGTGTCAAGGGCCACCCGTTCCCCTTCAGTGATATTGTTATGTGGCAGCTTTCTATGCTGTTGTTTTCTTTATGTCATTATGTCATTTTTTACTACCATTTCAAATGTCTGTATAGTGATGTCCATGTTTTGTAGGGTGAATATAGAGTCCGTCTCTTTTAATGTTTTGAGTATGGAAGGTGTGTGGTGATTGTCTCGGTAGTGCGCTTTTTGCCAAGGTGTCCTTATCACATCTTGGGGGACTAGGGTAAAAGCATAGTCCTTTATTTAATAATCTGAATGTGTTGAGTGAAAATTTACTGTTACTTAGATTTATAACTCGTCTATACGTGTCATGTTTGTATTTGCAAGCATGACAAAGTTCTTTCATAAAAGCTCGAAAGCTTGTATCATGTCCACTATTAAGTATGCTATACTCCCTTCCAAGTGTCCTTGTTGGGGACTTATCCCGTTTTGTTGAAGGTTGAGTGTGTTTGCTGTTGATTGTCTACTAGGGGCTAATCTGGGTGGTCTGGGATATCCAATAAATTTTCCTTTATTTTTTATATTTTTGTCATTCTTAACTACAATATGCAAATTTACTTTTTGTTTGCAAGTGTAAAAAAATTCTTATAAAGAATAAATAAGAGGAAAAGGTCATTTAACTTCAATGCCTTTAAAATCTCTCAAAGACATTTATTATAAGATGATGCAACAAGTTCAATCCTACTATTATGGTAAATACTGGAAAAACACAAATTACACTTTGTATTTTTGAGATTATGTAGGCATCAATCAGTCTTAGGAGATGGTGGAGTCTACTAAGGCAGCTATCTAATACTTGTTGCTGTTACCTACTCAGGCACATTTGTGCTTTTTCAACACTCACTGAGCCAACTTGTGGTTTAACCATTACCACATTGGAGATGAAAATTGTCACCCTAGAATTCTCTCCCTTTGCTACTTTAGGCACATTCTGTCGCCTTGAGATGGTTGCTATAAATAAACACTTGTCAACTGTTATTTCCGGTATTTTAAGCTGGAAATCACCTACTACTGTTTTGGATCAAGGTTAAACTTCTGTTTTCCAATGCCATTTTGAATTCTAGACTCTACATGAGGTGTAATGCCAATTAAACCCATGTTAATTATCGCGATTTTTTGTAAACAAAAATGGCCACATCAATATCCAGTTTTTCTTTCATTAGAACTCCAATGATGATTTTGAAGGCTTTACTCGTGGATATTGACAGTGAAGTGGTCAAAGATGATAACCACATGGAGGAAAGCAATGATGACCACTAGAGGCTACTATCATCCATGCATGACTAATTTTATAGAAGCTACTGGTGACCCGATAGCCTTTCTGAAGGTGAATTATTTTGTCTATTTATAAACAATGAAATAATAACTTTATTCATCAATGAAACAAATATTAGGTGAAAGAAAGAGCAAAGAAATGCTAGTCTTCTCATATGTAAACATGAGGAAACTTGTCATTTTTTTGATGAAATGAAAGTCTTCTTAGCGATTTTGCTTCATATTGCACCCCCAGAACTCCACAAAGATTAATAAAAGTTAAGGTACATTGAATTATTTATGTATTTTTAATGTATTTGTTTTTTATTTCGCATTTTTTAATTCAATTTTTTTGTTTTCAATGTCGAAACATGCATGCAAAACATAATGCACTACTCATATTACTCATTCATTCTTTTATTAATGTACAAAAATTAAAATCTATGCACAATACAAAAATGTCATAACAATTTTAAAACAGTAGGTATTCATGTTTTTGCACCCAAAAAAATGCAGTGTCAGGGGAACAATTCTAGAAAGAAATTAGTATGGTAAAGGTTAAACTGCAATTATGCTGAGACGGCCTTAGTTAGTTTCTGGTAGAGAATGGATAATCTGGCATGATTAGTAATTGAACAAAGCCAGTATACTCAAACCTTCAGTTACAATGACTTGCACAACCACTGACAGCTTCTGAACATTTTCATCTACCCTATAATACTCATAAGGTTTGGTCAAACTGTGATATGGTTTTTAGGCTCTTCCCAATGGTGCCACGTGCTGGGATTGTCACTACTAGCTGATCTTATCAAAAACACATTTCCCTGAAAAAGCAACCATGGTGAGATCTTAATTTGGGTTTTATGGTCAGAAATCTAACATTCTAGTTATATGCTTCCTTTAGATAACACTCTTAATGAATTAATGGTCTACAGTAATGGAATTATTATATAAGAAATTTTATCAGTTTATCAATTATTAACAATTTTCTAACTAGTGTAGAAAGTTTATATTTTTAATATAATAAATTTAATGTGAATGTACATTTTAGTGTAAGGTTCAGAAATACATGTCTAATTTCATTTAGTTTTATAATGCTGTTAGTTTCTTATCTATTTGGTTTAGTAGGTCGCTTTATAAACAGCTAAATTATTTTTAAGAAATAGATTGAAACAAACTGAATAACTTTAGTGGCAAATTCATAAAAGAATGGTGACAGACTTCAATTGTGCTAGATCATGGAAATTGCCACACTACAAAACACTGGATTAGAAAGATAGAACTGTACTTATATCATACTTACATCATTTTATACAGTGTAACCTGGATATATGAGAGTTGTCAGGACTGGAGAAGAAGTATCTTATATCCGGGTTTCTCTTATATCTGGGTTTGGTCAATTTTATATACATTAACACAGGCTCTAATTTGGGACCAGAGAAAATCTCTCTTATATCCGGGTTTCTCTTATATCCGGGTTACACTGTAATACAGTTCAAATAGACTGGTTAATTAAATGACAAATCCACTCTTGTTGGGTTGTTTAATGTTGAATATGTCCTATAGAGTAAAAATCACAATGAATCAACACATAAGTAGATATGGATTCAGTTTTCATTGGTCAACAATGTAGACATAGATTGGTTTATACTAAAGTAGACATGTATCCAATTCACAGATTCAAAAAGATATACGCAGATCTGGTTTATACTAGAGTCAAAATGGTAGACACAAAATATATCAAATGTACTGTAAACTTTGCCAATAGGTCAGTTTTTATTATATGAAGAATTATCAGAAATTTGAAAGTATTTACTTTCATCTTAATTTTATAGTTGCTTTTTATTGCAATTTTACTTGGACCATCAATCTACCAGTGAGTTGGCAGTACATGATATAAGGATATGCTCACAGGGAGATTCAAATTCATGGCTTTGTTGCCTCACGGAAGGCTGGTTAAATGTAACAGCTGCTTTTATTAACTGAGATACAAGAACTCCTCAGCTTTACAAAAGATCAAATTTAACCTTTTGCAAATACTCTAACTCTTACGCAATTCAGTTTGGAGTAATAATTAGAAAGGTTTGTCTGGTTGACTATTGAGTTGTGAGTTCCATCCTCATTGGGTGTCCCATACAAAAATTTGACATTAAATAACTCAACAAGGATTGACATATAAACTCAACCAAACCAACCTAAAATCATTTTCAATGCCCTCTCATTGTAAAATAATTTGCAATGCATTTTCATTGTAAAATCCTTGCCAATGGTTTTACATTGTAAAATTTGTAATGTATTTTGATATTAAAATCATTTCCAGGTGCCTCAGCAATGGGTAATGGTTAGTGAGGCTAGTTTGGTTAACCATTACTACAGAGTACTGAGTTTGATCCTTACTTGAAGCCCTTGCAAAAAATTTGAAATTAAATAACCTCACCAATCCTCACTTTTCTTAACTCTCCTATGCCATATTTGTTTTTAGACTAGTAGTATTAGTAACAGTAATATTATCTTTTTGTGTGATGAGACTGCAGCCTTATACTCCATAGGAGAGTCTACAAGGTTAACAAGAAGACTATTAGCAGTTCAGTATTTTTTTTACTAGTGAAGAAAAAATTTGGCCTTTATTAGTCATGCATATCTTTTTTCTTGCCTAAAACTATGGCAATCAGTACATGAAAACACAATGCTCAAAACTTGCTTACCTGTTTATATAACTTTGAGCCCATGAGAACATGCACAGTTGTTAATAAGCAGTAACTGTCATTTTGAAAAATGTCACTGTTATTTTAAAAGCAGCTATCTTCTTCTGATCACAGAAATTAAGCAGTGTTTGATCTTACCAGTACTTGTGCCAAACTAAGTAAAAGTATATAAACAAGAGAGGAGCCCCCTTCCCCCAAGAAAGCATAACAGGAAAGAGGCAATAATTGTTTGAAAGCAAGAGAATGAAGGGAAAGGAAAAAGTATCAATGAGAAACAATGATAAAGGAATGAGAGACAGGAATAACTAAAAGAGAGAAAGACGGTAAAATGGTAAAAATGGGAGGAAAAAAAGAGAGAAACACAAAAATATAGATATTTTAGATCAAAATTTAGGCCAAGTTACACTAAAAGCACTGATTCCTGTCTAAGCATTGAAGTTAAGCTATGTTGAACTTTGTCAGTACTTAGATGGGTGACCACTTCAGAACTTCATACAATATAAGTAGCTGGTGATCTTGTGTTATACTAACCAAAAATGAGTAAATAGAGACAAACAGAGAGGAAGAAGAAAAATTAAAAGGGGATATTTATCTAAAAGAGAAAGGCAAAATAACTGTTTCTTGATAAAACAATAGAGAAGAATAGGAAAGAGAGGGAGAAAAAGAGAGAACCAGAAACAGTAAAATTTTGATTCTGGTCAAGCCGTATGGAAAATAGTGGTTCTTTTTTAACCACCAAGATTAAGCAGTTTGAGCCTGGTCTGTATTTAGATGGGTGACCATCTAAGAACATCAAAGAATGTCTACAGTGAGTGGCCTTACACTATACTCAGAATAACTGGATTACAGTCTTTTCCAAGGGTATATTAGTGTGAAGTAAACACAAACTGTCCCAGTTGGAGTTTGAACTCAATTTGCTGATTCCCTTCTCATTGTCATTAACTTTTAGGCCACCCTCACCTCTCATACATTTTCAGACCAAAACTCATTTACTTCTGATTATACAAAAGACAAATTCTAACTCTGCAACCTTCTGAGGCATTCTTGCCTTCAAAGAAAAACAATGTTCTCAAAATAACTGAAATAAGAATCTATTAAATTTCTGATGACAGTTCATTGTTGCTGATCATACGGAACAAATTTCTACACTAAAACCTTCTGGAGGTATTCTTGACGCAAAAAAAACAAACAAAAAAAACAAATATCATCAAAAAGACTGAAATAAGAACACATTGATTTTCTGACCATAAGTCAATATTGCTGATTATATATAAGGCAATCTTTTTCTTTCTCATTTAACAGGAAATCTTTTTTGCCTTTTTTCTAAAGAGCACCTTATAGATATTGGTCTTTTATTTCTCTTCAGCATTTGGCAGTGATGGCTGCTGACCAAAATGAGATCTTGGTGAGCAGCTTCATGATTCTGTCATTACCCTAACCACCATTCCAGTTACTGCTGCTGCTCAGAATCATCTGTGATTTCTCTTTATTGCAAATGATTGATTATTGATTGATTCCTCTTGTTAAAATGACAGCTGTCTATTTATTCCACTCCCTCTCTCACCTTCCAGTTCACTCTTTACTGCAACTCTTTTCTTCTATCACTGAATTTCTCAAGGTCTATTCTTCTCTACCTCTTCCTTTTTTCTTCAGTTTTCATTTCCATCTATTTCATATTCAGATTCATTCTTCCCCCCTCTCCCTCTCAGTTCACTCTTTCCTGTAACTCTTTTTTTCTATCACTCAATTTTTCAATAATTTTTCCTTTCTATTTTTCTGTCTCTATTTCTTCTTCTCTTCTGTACTTTCTCTTCCTCTCTTAGTCACATTCAGATTTATCCTTCCCCCTTGATTTTTCTCTCTCATTCTGTCTCTTCATGTACCCTTGTATTATTATCTCTATATATCTTTCTTCTGTATTTTCTCTTTCTCTATCCATTTTCTTTTTTTCTCCTTCTTTCTCATCATCACCTATAATTTCCATGTCTATTTTACTTCTTCCTCTTTCTCTTCATCCCACACCACACCATCAGTGTATGACATTAAAAATTTTCAACATGGCCTTTTGCTTCACAAAAATACATTTTTAAAAAAACATTATACAGAAGAAATAATCTGTTTATACACATACAATTAATTATATGGGAGTGCATATATAGATCAAGATACAGAGATATCTTGATTACAGTCACAAGTCCTGTAACTCATTAGGTTTATCAGGGTATCATATGTACTGCAGCAATAGCTGTAGTGGTGTGCCTTGGGCAAGACTCTCCAGAGTTTTCTAATTTCTCCTAGACTGATCGCCAACCAAGGATATAGGCCCCAGTCTTTCCCATTATTTAACCCATAGATGGGGGAAAAGAGATGGAATCATATCTTTCCCAAGGGTATTAGCTCATAATACCAATTAACAAACTTGGCAGGAATTGGGTTCTTCAATTTTTCATTCTGAGCCACTATCCATTACACCACTGCACATCCACACATATAGACATATACATATAACTACATATTGAGCAAAGATACAGGCATGCTCACGATTAAATTTAAAGCTGCGTATCCTTATGTCTCTAATATTTTTTATGCAAAATTCTAACAAGCCATTACCATATTTTTTTTATATATACAATATATATATATATATATATATATATATATATATATATATATATATATATAAAACCAAATGGATAAATATAAGTAAATGTACAAGTGGGCATTCATATACAAATACATATATAATACTCTATAGTTTAAGAAAAAACAGTGCTCAATGTTAAATAACAGAGCTATTTAATATATTAAGAAATATACATAATATTTTACACTGATTGTACAACTTGGAGTTTCATACATTGTGCATTCATCAGGTGCAATTTTTAGGGTTAACACTGCTTCTATAATATTTCTGTTTATTGTGAGATATTTCATTGTAGTTATTGTTAAAATATTTAAACGAATTGTAGTTTAATTTTGGATTTGAATTTAGGCCCAGATTAGCATTTAAGATTGAAAATAATGTTGGAAATAAGAATTATAAATTCTAATTTGAAGAGATGCTGTTGCAATCAAAAGGAATGAATAAGAAAAAACATTTAAAATTGGGTGGGGGGAACTCTATTTTTTTCCATGAAAATCAGTAAAGTAAATAATAATATTATTAATATTAATAAACAAAATAAGAGTAGTGATTTCAATAATAATAAAATATGCCTTGATAAAATAAAATCAAAATTAAAATAATACATATCAATGTATGAAACTCTAAGTTGTGCAATCAATGCAAAATATTATGTATATTTCTTATCCATACAACTGAACATATATATCTTACTTATTATAAAACGCACATTGTGTGTGTGTGTACGTTTATATATTGGATCGGATTTCCTACATTTTTCAACTGATTTCAACAAAACTTCACAAGACTGCGTAAAATTACCTTGCGGTGGTTCTGACAGCACCAAAAATTGGAAAAACACAATTGTTTTTGCATTAAATCAATTTGGAAACATGATTCTGTCACCAGAATGAAAGGGGGACAACTCATATCGAGTTATACTTATTATAAAACCCAGGTTGTTTGTGTGTGTGTGTGTTCATTTATATATGGGATCGGATTTCCTACATTTTTCAACTGATTTCAACAAAACTTCACTTTTTTTGGCAGGTAGTGTTTCTTATTGTCTTGCACACTTTTTTCTTTATTTTTACATTCAGAATGTTTTAAAAATTCCATTTACAAGACAATTGTTTATAATAAAATTCTGTTCAATCGATAGACTCTTAACACTTGAAAACAATGTTTTTGTTTGAGTTTGGGTGTGACCAATTCGTAAAAAAAAAAAAACTAATTAAGACATGCGTGTTCATCAACCTTAAGCAATAATCTTTGTCAATTTTATTTTTCAGTCTTTATGGTGGTCGATACTTGATATATCTTTTACTGTTACTGTCCCTGGGCAATGCCGGGCTCTACGGCTAGTATATATATATATAAAGACAACACTGGTTACATTCCATCAGCACCCCCAATCAAACCCTGAACTACTGCCAGTCATGATGAATGAAAAATTTAAATTGTCTGAAAAAGTTCCCCTTGGAGAAGTGTATTACTTTGGAATAATATATGAAGAAAAATATACTGAAAAAACAAACAAAAATCCTAATATGCGATTATGCTGTTTTAATTTTTAATGTCAACATCAGATGTTTCGGTCTAATAGACCATCTTCAGGACATATTCATAAAACATAATTAACATAGACCATATACAATACAAAATCTTTTATAAGATCAGTGTTCCGTGATAAACGGAACGCTGATCTTATAAAAGATTTCAGTTATCTGTTTGGATTGGTATTGCTTTTATGTCCATCATCTTTTTCATGTTGAATTGTATATGGTCTATGTTAATTATGTTTTATGAATATGTCCTGAAGATGGTCTATTAAACCGAAACATCCGCTGTTGACATTAAACATTAAAACAGCATAATCGCATATTAGGATTTTTGTTTGTTTTTTCAGTATATTTTTCTTCATACTGTTGGATCTATATCCATATATTTGCTTACATATATGTGTGTGTGTGTGTGTGCATGCAAAGTGCCCTTCATGCTCATATAAAAGAAAATTGCTAGTCAGTGATTCTTTTACACTAAAGTTCACTCAATACAAGACCTGCGAAACATTCAAGGTAGAAGGCTGCTGTTAAAATAGTTATTATGAATTAGGTACATGATATGAATAAAAATAGTTATGATGAATGCTTAAATAGTCTGGTAAAAAGAGGTTTTTCATGACTATGAGATGAGCTGGAACTTTTAAAACAATCATGCACACAAACACAGATGCACATATATACAGACAGAAGATTTTTCTGTAAATATTTTATCCCATTTAATTGACACACACACACACACACACACACACACACACACACACAAGATTGTAATGAAATGATCAATATTAAAAGAAAATGATTAACTGGGCTTTTATTTAACCTAAACTGTAATGGACTTTGGAATTAAACAGCAACATTCACTCTTCATCTGAGGACAAATTGAAAAATCATAATAAATCACTTTTTAACAATGTAGCAATTGTTATTTTTTAATGCCATGCCTTTTCAGGATTTAGGCAATCATGATTCTCTACAAATGACGTTTTTTTCTTTATTTTCTGTAAACTGCCACAAATTCTTAGGAAAGAAAATGGAGTGATTGCTCATTTCCTTCTTCACTGTTTTAAATTCAAAGTTTTCTTTCTCATAGACTGACTGTTATTCAAGGCTAGAGAGACCAGTTTATCTTGCAATTTAATTTCTAATTGGGTAGAGAAAAAAGGGATTAATGCCTTTCCAAAGGGCATATGTGTGTCATTCTGATGGGGGTGGACAAAGTAATAGTTATCAACAAAGTGAGTATCTATTCATGTTCACTTATAAGATAAGCATGAACTCACTTCTCCTTGTATTTGGTGTAACTGACAATTATCTTCTCAATACCCTTGTTGCTGGCATGCCATGATAGCTGATGAAGAAAAAGTGAGTAACTACCTCATGTCTTGCAGCAGCAAGCAACAATACTACAATTGTCAACTTTGTCAGTTTGAAGAGTTATCATCATCAATTTGATCATATTCAACCAAGAAATTAAATGTTACATCCCTATATTACATATAATGTAATGAAATGACTACAATTAATAAAAATCAATCAAATTCTACCCAGACTGTACATAGTTTTCGGATTGCAATAAAATGTTCAATCTGTTTAACAGTGTATATAATGAAGAATTATAATACATTTTTATACTGATATTAACCCAATATGAAGCTCAAAGTAGAGGGTTACTGTTAAAATGATTATTGCAAATGAGGTGTGTAATAGGAATTAAAATGGAGATAGTTAGAAATGAAAATTATGAGGAAAAGGATAGATAATGACTGACCCTTTAGTAAGTTAAGATTGTAGCATTCAGTTAAGCATCTGCACAGCAGTCAATTCCACAAAGTAGCAGTTCTTTGGTAAAAGCTATCTGAATGGAACATTCTCTTTACATTTGGAATATAGGGGAAATGAGGATAATTCAACCCCTTGTTGCAAACTGGTAAAACTAAAGAATGGAGCACATTTCAACATCTACCAGTGGAGTGATAGAGTAGCAATAGGCTTGCTATGTTGCGTTTGTGGAAAAGAGACTGCAGAGTAGAGAATAAGCCTTTACCCACAAGATTGTGTAGATGATTTTGAACTCTTTCAAGACTGGAGATAAGGTTTGAGCACTTCCAACTCAGCTATGGCAGCAATATCCTATTCCCGGTTTAATCTAACTCTCAGAAAGATAAAACATGGTAGGAGGAATCAGGTATTTCCCAGAGAAATAAAATTAACTAATCATTTTTCCAACATCTTTGGCAATGGTGCCTCTATATAAGCTTCACTTAAGGTCTGGAGTGAACATGGAACCCAGTAGACATTCAAGTTATAAAGCCTCATTAAGAATGCAATCTTTTATGGTGATACTAGAAAACTCTGATACTTGGTTACTCAAATACTGATCTGGTGAAATGGGTCAGACTGAGAACTCTTCAGCAACCCACCCACCCACATACATACATACATACATACATATATTATAATGTAATGACTGCTATTAAAAAAATCAATATGGCTTTCATTCAAAGCAATAGATTGTATAAAGATTTTTGAATTTGGAAATGAAATAGGTTAATAATAGAGATCTGAAAAATCCCTATACACTGATATAACAAAATTCAAGCATTTAAACACTTTCCACAAGCCTGACTTACTATAGGAATAGGTTACTCATGACTTAAAAATGAGAGATAATTCTCTTTCTCTCTCTCATATATCTGAAAACAGCAAAAAACAAAAAAACTGGCAAGAACCAGTTTCCTTCTTGTCCCCCTTCCAGTGGATTATATATAGAGACACCACAAAGAGGAGTACCACATGATATGATGATCACTTGAAGTGAGAAACTGCCAGTCACTCTAGTGGTCATTTCTATATCTACACATGCTCTACTTTTGATTCTGAGGATTCTTTCCCCAAAAATATAGCAAATATTAAAAAATCTATCTATATAATTAATAGTCAAATAATTACAATGGATAGAGATTGATATTTTTTACCAGTGCTTAATATCAGAGATAAAGCCACTAGAAACTCCAATATAAACTGTTTTAAAGTCACATTTGAAAACCTTTAAAAACATTTGCAATCCTTTCAAAATATTTTAAAACATTTACAATCCTGGTCTTCACATGCACTTATGAATTACTGTCAGTTTCATGATAAAAGATTGTTTAAGACTGAGAATCTAAATGTCTTTGAAAATTTTAAAGGTGATTTTAAAAACATCAATCTGTACTGGAGTTTGAAAAATAAAAACAAATTCAAGACACTAAAGGATAATAGCATAACTATTAGTTTCATGCTGGGTCATATTCTTATTACCAGTTTTATATATATATATATATATACATATAGTAATTATATCAAACAATTTGTAAGAATTTTTACCTGAATAAGTTTTTTACATATTCACCATTCCATTGGATTCTGTTCTAATTTTACTGAGATAGATAGATAAAGATGGATATGTCTGAATGCATGAATAGGGGAATAATTGTATAGATATAGATTCTTAAAGTCAGTAAAGGTTTTAAAATTGTTATATTTCTAACTGAATTATTCTTATTCATTCATCTAAATGATATTTATAAAGTGCAGATAAATTTCAGCTATTTATCACATTAATATAAGTTCATGCAATGTTGAATAATTTTTTTTTTTTTTAAGCATTACGCCCCAAGCAAGGCGTGAAGCCACTAGGATGCAGGGGGTTGCAGAAGATTTGGAGCAAGAGCAGATAGGAGTGATAGAAGAAAGGATGATGAGAGGGATAGTGGATAGATCAAGGTAACTGGAGATGTCGATTGACATTACATTTGAATAATTGGAGATTATAGCTCTCAGGGAAACAGTAATTGGGAAGGGTGTTCCACAGGTGAGAGGTGCAAGGTATGAAGCTATTGGAGTAGAAGAGACGACTACATTTAAAAGTTTCTACAGTGTAAGGGTGGGAGCGGGATGCCAGCCTCATAGGGCACTTGAATTCATGGAGTCTGGGAACCAGTGAAAGCAGCTCATCGGAGCAATTACCATGAAAGTATTTGTAGAAAAGACAGAGAGAGGCGACGACGCGTCTGTGAGAGAGTGACTGTAGACGAGATACCAGATCAGGGCCAATTATATTACATATCCATCTCTGGATCTTGTCAAGAACTCCGAGGTAAACAGAAGGTGCCCCAGACCATATATGGCAGCAATACTCCATGCAAGGGCGAATGGTTGATTTGTATATTTGAAGTATCAATTCCAGGGAGAAAAATTTCCTGGCGCAGCACAGAGAGCCAACTTTCCTCACGGTGGAAGAAGCAATTGACTCAATGTATTTGTTCCATCTCGGGTCAGCAGTCAACGTAAGACCGAGCAGACGCAGGGAGTTGCTCTCAAGAAGTTGACTATCAGACATTCTAATGGGGGGCAGGGAAGGATCTCTATGGTGATTAATAGAGAGTAGTTTAGTTTTTGAGGCGTTAAAGTTGACCAGCCAATTCTTGCCCGAATTAACAACCGATTGGAGGTCCATTTCAAGACGCACTGCCAGGTTAGTTTTGTCACCTACACTAGATTTGTTTTTGAGGCAAAGTTTTAGATAGAATAAATATTTCCAGCTTTGATATTGTATAAAAATGGGCAATATCAACCTGCAAAACTGGGATGAATTGGTAACAAATTGTCCACCTTAGAGGGAAATGAATTTGACTGCTCAGATATTTTTCAAACATGAACATAGTAACATAGAAGACAAGTAGTAAAAGGCTTTCCAAATCCAACTAGGATTGACATCAATGATCAAGTGTGACCTGTGTGGAGAAATGTTCCATGCAAGGATTGGTCTTGCCAGCCACCAAGGTATAGTCATGAGACTTGGGAAAGGATGAATATTCTATAGGAATGAAATAGTTAGAAATGAAGAATAGCCAATGTAAGTTCTATTCTCTTTGTGTTAACTGTTATGATAGACTGTAGTTTTCTCTTTCTCTATCTATTTCACTTTCTACTATTCACACTTACTCCTTTTCTGATAAAGTATTTTATTGTCCAAGGCAGCCTTTTTGTTTCCACCTAGAAACATGAAAATACTGCTACTTAATATTAAGAGAAAAATTGCTATAAATGTTATCTTTTTGACTATGTTCTGGACAATAGACAAGAATATGATCTTTGGTGATGGATCCTATATGCCCAACCTAATAAGTCCTGAATAATAATAAAAATAATACAGTGCAATAATGTATGTGTGTGTGTATATGTGTGCAGAAAATTTTTCACTTTCTATATATTTGAAGCATACAAAGTAATCACTTAACATGATCAAGACAGAACCATACCTACAATTAATCAATAGTTGATCATGAGACAAGAGAGTGGGAGGTCTGTTGGCAACATTTTTGTTTTTGTTAATAAAATATTGATTATCTCCAACGATGTTTTTTGTGGGGATTATCTTCATCCTCTTTCTCTTAAAACCATCTAATGGATGTAACTTGATCAAATTCAATGCTTTTTCACTTGTTTCAGAGTGTTTCTTCTTGGTCAAAAGCAACAGTTTGTTAAAACCCAGAGGTTTTGGTCTCTCTTTTGTTTTGTTTTTTTCAAAAACCAAGGAATTTGAATGTTGACTTGATCTCTTATATTGTCAGGTTCAGAAATTATCAATTTTAAGCATTGTTTTTTACCTCTCACAAGACTCAGGCAAATTTAAATTTACCAATGAGACTGAAATAATTTATATAACTACATCAATTTAAGATTCATCTTTAAATTAGATCTACTTTAAGAAAATATTGATATTTATAAAGATGGATTATATATATTCCTGAAAATAGAAATGCTGTTGTTTATAATAAAATTCTTGACTTTGGGTTCATATATTTAATTAGACCTTACCATCAGTATTTGTCTATATTTCTGAGATGAGGTATTATGTACACTATTTACATTGCTCGGACTACCATCCTCATCTTTGTTGCCATATTTATCACAACGCTTCGGCCATTGTATGCTCCAGCCTTCTTCAGGTGGTTGAACTGTCGAACTGAATCCTTTATTTTGCTCACTGGGGTAGACTATTCTAGTTCCACGTGTCATGTCTAATGGATGTCAGTTATCAGTTATTTCCTGTTAATTCCCCTCTCCAAGTTCTCCACCGCCTTAACCAGGTATTGAACTCACACTCTTTGGGTCCTGTCACTGGATCTAACTAACACCTTTATCCACAGTGCCATGTGTCCTTGTGAGTGAAATAAAGGGTTCAGTTCGACATTCCAACCACTTGTAGAAGGCCATACAATGGCTGAAATGTGATAAATATGGCAACAAAGATGAGGATGATAGTCTGAGCAATGTCAATAGTAGACCTTACCATGTCTAAGCAGATATTTACAACTACCTGCTGTGGAGGGCTCTTGATTGGGCCTTTATCACAATAAGTAGGAAGGAGTAGTTGTGATAGGCAACAATAAACTACAGAAGAACTCAAAATTGATTGCTGCATTTAAGTACTACATTAATATTTAAGATTACCTTTTAAAACTTCAATGATATTTCTTCAGCTGCCACTTAATTTAAAGACAATTTGATGTACATAGGTCCTTACATTCCATACAAACAATTATTTTTATTTCAAGGGTGACTTTCACTTGATTTTGCAATTCATTTTAATTATTCCCAAATTTATTTCCAAGTTATAAAAATTGTTATCTTACAAAAAATTTGTCATAAAAAATTATGTAAAAAAAATCACTGAAAACAATTGTTGTAATGAAAACTTGGGACTCCAAGATTTCAGGTTTGTGGGTCCGTATCTGGGCCAGATTGTTTTTAATCTGCTCACTGAGTGGGTCTGATTCCAAAATGGTATGATAAGTTAGGCTACAACCTCTATAAGTAAAGGTAAAAAAGTGTGACACAGTGACATTCACATTTATTATATACAAGAGAATTTTTATCCTGAATATATATATATAATGATTATGTTCTTTGAAATTTGCTATATTTGTTGGGGTGATGGTATTTAATATCGAGGAGAGGGTTTTCAAATAAGTTCATATATATATATATATATATATATATATATATATATATACTTTGATTTTTTCTTTTGACTAGATATTGTGGTGCCAATTGATTATTTTCAACCATCACGGATGTTTTTAGTCTTTTCTTTGTTTAATTTTTTTCTCCTGATATCAGTTTGTTCAATATTTTTTTATTTACAAATTGTATTATCTGTTTTTTTCATACTGCTTTAGTATAGATATTAAAATTAAAAAAATATAATATTATATATATATATATATATATATATATATATATATATATATATATATATATATATTTGTGTATTTAGCCAGCAATCCTTCTTTCATGCACATTTCATTGAATACGACAAATAAGGTGCTTTAATTAATTTTTTTATACAATTTCTCATGTGATCTAATAATTTTTTTCTTTTCAGATGATAAATTATATAAAAACTGTCAGAATGTATTTTTTATCCAAGCGCTTTTGGCTATACATTTAGCCATTTCCAAGGTTGAAATTTAACAGTCAAAAGTTGTTAAATTTAACAGTTAAAATAGTTCAACCTTGAAAATGGCTAAATGTATAGCTAAAAGTGCTTGGATAAAAAGAACATTCATACAGTTTTTATATAATTTATCATCTGAAAAGAAAAAAATTATTAGATCACATGAGAAATTGTAAAAAATAACTAAATCAAAGCACCTTGTATGTTGTATTCAATGAAATATATAAAGAGAGAGAAAATAGACACATATAGTTATTGAGATAAATGAAATATACATATTTAAACTAAATATATATACTAAGAGAATATATATATATATATATATATATATATATATATATATATTTGAAAATATTTTTGAAGGTACAAAATCTAATTACAGAATTAAAAGTGTGTAGCTTAATATTGCAAGACATGTTAAAAATGAAGCAACCGGTTTTGCCCCCGCTCTTCAGGCCTCAACAAGAGATTTAACTTAAATTAAAAACAACAGAAAATGTGTAATGTGAAGGAGAAGGGAAGAAAAAAAATTGAACAGAAAGAGCTAGAGACAAATAACAGCGAGCCTCAACAAACATTCACACTGTTTACACAGGGAAGGCTTGCAGGACTCGATATAAAGTGCCTCCAGTTCCTTGAGATGAAATAATGAGTGTGACTGGGACAGAACAGTGAACTAATTGGCACTAAAATTAGCTGCACACCCTCTGTTATTTAAGAGGTGCTCACATATGGCGGAACATTTGGGACACATCCATTCAAAGATAAAGTGTGATTTCTGTTCTTGGTGGGAATATGCTGTTTAATTCTCATGTCCAGGCATTGAGTAGTTCTCCCTATGTAGTCAGCACCACAACTACAAATATATTTGTAAACAATAGAATTAATTTGATGGGGAGGGAGAGCATCCTTGCACCCAGAAAGAAACATAGGCCGGGTTTGGAAAACTATACAGACTTCAAACGAGAAAAAACAACACCAAACATTAGCCTAATTATGCTTTCACACTTGGATCCAATCCAGGGCAATCTAAGATAAACAGGGCACTTTTTAACTGTACTGAGTGTAACCTTTTTGAACTCCACAATCTTGTTCTGGATGATCGAATGAACAGTATCCTTCACTAAATTGATTTCATCATCCAAGAAAGACTCTGAACATATCATTAATGCCCTATGAACTAGGGTTCTAATTATGTTTATCTTATGTTTTCTAGAACAAAAGGAATCCCAATGCATATATAACCCCGCAAATGTTGGTTTCCTATAAACAGAGGTGAGAAAAGTTTCGGTGTTTGATGTACTAGAACATTCAAGAAGGCTAGTTGAAAATTGGATTCCTTCTCGACTGTAAACCTCAGTGCTGGATGAATACCATTAAAAAAAGAGAGAAACTGATCAGCCTCAACTACATTATTAAATAAACAAAAAGTATCGTCAACATATTGACAATACAGTTAAGGATGAAGTACATTACTATGTATTCTCTCCTCGTGAAAGCCAACAAAAATGTTGGCAAGTGCCGGAATCAAAGGAGAGCCCATAGCAACACTGTCAATCTGTTGATATACAGAATTATTAAAACTGAATTTGACAGACGATGTGGCAAATTTCATCAAATCCACAAATACAGACTCAGGAATACTACCTGGTGACAAAGAACTACAATAAAGCAAATCGCAGCAAATATTGTTTCCAAAAGAGGGAAATAAGTGACTAAAGAACACACATCAAAGGAACACATGAACTTACCTGAAGACAAATTTCGGATGCAGTCAACAAAGGAAAAAGAATCCTTGATACAAAATCCACTTAAGCGCTGCAACACTGGTTCCAAAAGTGATGAGAGCCATTTGGCTACCTTGTGTTGGGCTGAACCAACCATTGACAGAATTGGCCTCAATGGTACCCCATCCTTGGAAGCCCATACAACTGGGGACAAATTGACCCAGACAGTCAAATTTCACTAGAAATTTCTTATGAAAGAACCCAAGTTTTTACACACCTCAAGAGTAATTTCTGAAATTTTATTTCATTTGAGGCAGTTGCATCACATATATCAGCAGATCTCAGCTTTATAAATTTGGAAGTATCTTCCAGAATTGAAGACATCTCATATAATAATTATAATATATATATATATATATATATATATATATATATATATATATATATATATTTGTATATACATATTTGAAGATAGAAGATTATATATATATTTCTTGAGATAGTTGTGATATACATATATATTATAAAAAGGTATATGTGTATATATATATATGGAGAGAGAGAGAGAGATATTAAAATATATGAATGCATCAAATAGCTCCTTCATGATGAAAAACATTTATTTTACATAGTAAATATTTTTTTACAATAATCGACTTGGTAATGTAGTCAATTTGGTGGCGGATATTCATCACATTATATAATAAACATTTTTTATAAAAAATCAGCTACTCTCTGTGTCAGGGTATGAACTCACTGATTACACACTTTTACACAATTAAGATAAAGTGACAAACAGAAAACATTATATATAATACAAAAATTTTAATATTGGATGTTTCTCAGTAGTTGAAATAGTACATTGTAGGCAGAGGATTAAGATATACTTAAAATGTGCTAAATGAAAAACTATTCAGATGATTTGCATATGAACGATAATATTGTGGGATCAGCACACTATTTTTCAAGCTAGATAACTGTTAAATACTAATTAGAGATTAATGCCCCCACTTATTTCCCATGATATAATATTATATGCACTTGCAGCTCTGCCCTCTTGGTAACTCCATCCATGCAGTAGTATATATATATATATATACATATATATATATATATATTTCTGCTCTTCCATTAGGCAAGAACCCCTACTAACAGAACATCTTTCTGTTATCAATGTATTGATAAGGACTCATGTTGTGACTTCCTTCATGATGCCCCTTGGCTTGATATTTTAATCATCCTGTTGAGAAATGTGTAACTGAGGTCTCTTCCTGGTTGAAAATTGGCAACGAAGCTTTTGTTCCAGCACAAATATATCAAATGAAACCACAATATTCTTCTTGGATCTCTCCTGTCTGTTCAGCCACTATAGCCCACAGGAATCACCTCTTCCATCTATAGCAGAGTGATAGGTTCAATTATAACAGACATCACTTTGTCATAACTCATGACGAATGTAAGCGTGTTCTCTAAGAGGCACACTGATAGAATGAGGCAAGTTTGGTCCTAGAGTGTACTGGTAGCTCTGCAAGAGTGTCTTGAGCAAAAGCAAATTCTCAGTCCTACCTCTATTCAATCAATTTGAAGTGTTGACATCTACTTGCACAGGAAGCAATTTTTCACAGAAATTCTTTTCCAACTCCACTTCCAATTTCTTCCATCATTTCAAAAATAGATCCCCTACAAGGCAGATTCAACAGTATCCATGAAATTGTTCTGTTCTCTCCAAACCTTACAATAAATATCTTGCTCCTTCTTGCTTTCCAACTTGATAGAATTCCTTCTCTGTACTATTAGACTATGAGAGACTCTAATCAATGCTGAATTGGTTAAGTGTCTTACTTCACACAACATCCTTTCTGATAAGCAATATGAATTCCATTTTTCCAGGTCTACTGCCAATGTGTTAATAGTCATTGCTGAATTTGTCTATCAAACTCCAGATAAGAACAGCAAAGCTAGGGTTATGGCCCTAGATATCTCAAAGGTGTTTGACAGAGTCTGGTATGACAGGATAAAGAGCTACACTATTTCTGGATGAATATTTGGCCTGATCCAATCATTCCTAACAAATCATGTAATGAAGGTTGTGCTGAATGGACACACTTCTAGTTCATTTAATATAAATGCAGGGGACCCCCAGGTTTCTATCCTTGGACCTATACTGTTTCTGATTTTCAACAATGGCTTTCCTGATGTCATAGGTAGCCAACTAGGTATCTATACACATCCAGACTATTTACTCCTGTTTTAGTAGCTTGTCCAACAGATCTGACAAAGTAGAACTGGTAACTGCTCTGAAAAAGAACTTTCAATCAGTTGTTAATTGGGGCAAGGAATGGCTTGTAAATTTTAATGCCTCCAAAATAAAACTACTTTCATATAATCACCATAGAAATCTTTTCTGCCTGCCATCAGCATGGCTAATGCTAAACTCAAGGGGAGCAACACTTTGTATCTTCTTGGACTTGAATTTTCTATTGATATGGAGTAGAGTAATTATATTGAATCACTTGCTAAGTCTACTGCTAGTTGGTTTGCTGTGTCATGCCAGACAATTCTTCTCTTCCTGAATCACCCTTGCACATATATAAATCTACCATTGCATTGAATACTGTTTCTATATCTAGTCTGGTGTTCCTACTATATATTTTGAGATTCCTGTTAAAATCCAATGAAGTAATGTAATTGATCCTGATTTGGCATCTCAACTTTAGTCACTTTTTTACCAAGTGTTCTGATGAGCTATTCTCCTTAGTGCTTCAAATGCATGCATGCTACTAGATTGACAACTAGGACTCACCATTTTACTATTAAACTGGCTAAATGCAACCATCACTTCTATTCTAATAGTTTATTTTCATCTTCTTTCTTCCTGAATCCTGTTCCTCTATTGTTCTTTTCTTCACGTCTCCTCACTAAAGTCTTCTCATTTCTTTTTCATTCCCTGTATTTCCCTGCATTCTAGTGGCATTATCACTTTGTTTGGCATGAAATGTTTAATATATATATATATATATATATATATATATATATATAACATATACACTGATATGTCAAAAGTCATGGGTTAGGTGTTTTGTAATATGTATGACCTCTTCAACAGTCTGGCAAAATATAACAACTCAATGTGGCAACAATTGTACAAGTGGTAAGAGGTCAGATAACCTCTGGAAAGATGTTGAGCCATGCCATCTCCATAGTTGTTTACAGATGATTGATATTTGAAGGTGCAGGTACTAACATGAAAATAAACTTCTTCATAAGACATCATAAACACTACTTGTTGTAAATCTTCAGAATGCTTCTCAAACCAATTTTGGCTAACCTAGGCCTGATGACATCATGCAGGAATAACCCATTAGTGTTGGAGTACATGTTGTCCATGAATGCATAGTAATGGATAGGAACCAGTGTAGTGTAGCTGTCACTAATCCAGGGCATATTTAGGCAAACCAGTGAATCCAAAAATTCAATGTGAGCACACTACACACCATTATGTAACCACCAACAACATGAACAGAAGCTTGTCAACAAGTAACTCATCCCATAGATGCCATTGAGGAGTATGGGGCCACAGCTCTCAATAGGCTATGTGTTGGTGTTGTGGTTTTTATAGCAAGTAGGTTTTTAAAGGGTGGTGTTGCTAGTTCCAGTTCAACCAGTTTTGAATTTGGAGTTGTCCTTCTCTTAGACTAGTTGCTAACCAAGGCTGAAGAGTTCAGTGTTCCCTTTTATTTAACTCTTAGCTAAGGGGAGAAGTGATGCATTTGGTGGGATCAGCTGGGTATAGTTTATTATGAGCTGCTCAAACCAACCAAAATCATCATGGGAGATCACTATCACTACAACTGATGTGTTTGAGCTGGACATTGAAGAAAAAATGGCCACTACACAACAAAGTGATTTTGCAACATGACAATGCTAGAACACATGTTGCAAAATGGGTGAAAATATACTCGGAAATGCTTAAATGGGAAGTCCTACCCCATCTGCTGTATTCACCAGACATTGCCCCGTCCAATTATCACTTGTTCCGATCGATGGTACATGGCCTACCTGAGCAGCACTTCCATTCTAATGAAGATGCCAAAAAATGAGTCAGCTCCTGGTTAGCCTCAAAAGATATGTCGTTTTTCCAACATGGAATTCAAATGCTGCCAGAAAGATGGGGAAAATTAGTGGCTAGCAGTGGACAATACAAAAGTATTGTCCACTGCTAGCCACTAATTTTCCCCATCTTTCTGACATGTTTTTCACTAATTTTTGTAAATAAAACATTACTTGTCATGAAAAATCAGTGAGTACTTATTCAAGGTCCTAATATGTAAACTAAAGAACACTGAATTTATCTGCTGGATAAATATCTGGTACCTGCTAAATGTAGATGTAATTTAAACCAATGTCTCTTGCCTATTACTGCAACAATTCTAGCCAGATGTCTCTGATTACAATCATGAAGGGCTTACATTTGGCCAGTACACTGTCCATCATGGACAATAATGCTTTCTATCAGGTTTTCCTGATGAACACGACACTGTTGAATGAGGGATATCAAGTTCAGAAATGGAAGATCTCATCCATCTGGCATCCACTATCATGTCAGGTTTCAAAGCACAATTGATATAGTTCTAGACATTTCCATGATGTCATGGTACAGCAGTGACATTACCATAAGCTTGAAAGATTGCTACCCTATGACATTTCAGTTTGTAAATACACATACATAAAATAAAACAATAATGCCAACTACTAATACAAGCAATTAATATACATAAATTGTATAAATGTACATATATCAAATTTAACAGAATTTAAATTATAATAAAACAATAACAGAACTAAAAACATGATTATTTAGCCTTTTCCTTTGTTATGGAAACTCACAAGATTGACTATTAACTAAATTTTAAATTTAAAGTTAAAGAAATATGATTTGACTTAAAAATTGTTATAGAGAGCTTGTGAGAAAATGGTTGCAATTGTAAAATTTCAATTTAAATATTAGTGAATATAAATGTGCTTTTATAAAATAATGAAATACATTTTCTGATAGCTGAACCGACATTCTTAACTTATATTTTAAAATTTGATTTTATATATATTCATAAAAAATAAGTTATATAAAATAAAAGCTATATATATATATATATATATATGAAAGATATGATATACAAATCTGTTTAGATAAATAGTGGATCATTCTATTTTCTGACAAAATAGAAAAAAACCTCCTAAGTAATGTCTTTCATCTGTAGGAGAAAATTTTTCAGATTCATATATACTGAAGGATTGATATAAAATACAAAAATTTCCAGCTACAATTTTACATTGAAAATATTAAAGATACAGGACAAATTTAAATTATGATGTCCAGTGTATCTAGATGTACAACTTAGCTGATTTCATTCAGCTTTTTATCACTATTGTTTTTAATTATCCCATTCCATATCAGCAGTAGTTTTGTGAAGAAAGGAAATATACTATTGCAACCAGTATTTGTTGTTTTGTCCCCACTCTTCAATATCTAACACTGACTCCACTGATAGGACCATTACAACTCTGAAGAAGTTCATTCTGGGGGCAAAACATGTTATTTCTTTCCCTTTTGTTATCTGATTGTATATTCTTTTACTTATATTCTTAGAAACCACTATTTTAAATTCATTTAAAAATGCTTTTAATACATTTATTTATCCATTTGCAGGGCTGTTCTATGCTTAGTGATTATTCAAAATGGTTGGCTGCTTTTTAATAGTATACCAAGATATAATAATTCCTACAATTTTTATTTAATTTTACAAGTAGGCTTTAAAATAGGATGCAATTAAATATGCAAATAAAATTATTTTATAATAATTTAAACACTGATTTTTAAAGCTATTTCTTTTATATTAAATCATATCAAACTGATATGCTCAGAATAAAATAATTTTCAGATTATTTACTTTTCCACCTTGACTTTTAAGCATTTATTTATCTGTTAATTAAACATTCATTTGAAATCAGGGCAATTTGTAAAGGAAGGTTTCTATCTCTGATATTGCCAAGTATTAAGGTGTGGTATATTTTTATTATAACATAGTCATAGGATGAAAATGCTTATCTGAATCTGAGAGTAGTTTTCAACATTTATTTCAGAATTTACCTAAGATGTTTCAGAAATAAATTAACTTTTGCACATATCTGATAAAATGTTTACTTCCTCTATATGTCATGCCCCTTGTGTATGTAGAAAATTCTGGCTTTCAACAGCTTTTTTTTTTTTTGTTCCTTCTTGGAATGTCAAGTTTCTGAGTGGCTGTTGCTTGAAAGGAACAGTTAGCTAAGACACAGAGGTTCACCCTCTCTTGATTGTCTTCCTTTCTCATTATGTATTCCAAAAACAGTAACGTTTTTTTTTTGATAAAACTTCCCTGTGAGTTACATGTCAGTATATGAAGAAAGGGTTCAACTGTCTAAACAATAGATTCAAATTAATAATCTTTCTTTTCTTGATGTAGTCCAAAAAATATCTTTTATGTAACATGTCTCTTCAGGATGCAGACAATGACAGATCCAAACAATTTCTGCTCCTTATTTCCTAAGCAACATTTGTCACTTAACCATCCCTCTTTGTTTTTGCTCTGCCATCCATTTACACACACTCATGAAGTAGATTAATGGCTGTTTCTCCATCCCTTCTACCTTCAATGTCTTATGAGTGTTCAATTCTCCAAGCCCCAGAAATTTCAACTGTCTCTTCCTGATTGTAAATATATTTTTCCTTGTAGTTCTCATTTTCATTAAAACTTCCTTTTTGCTTACATATTCAGTTGATGTTATTCTTAGCATCCTTCTTTAGAATGACATCTATATCACTTCTCAAGTCCCTTCTTCATCCATAAGGAAATTGTTCAGCATTATGGTATAGCAGTTCAGCACTCTTTTCTTTGTTTCTAACATGTTTCCTATTTCTTAATACTTTGTTTTGTTTCTGGAAGGTAACTTTCATTATTTAAATGCACCTTCAGATTTCTGTGTCATATTTTTTGTCTGTTAGTCCAGTATCCAAATAGTTAAATTTTTGTATCTGCTTAATTCTGATATCTCCAATTCATAGCTCCCATCTTTGTACTGCTTCTTTTGCTGGCAACCATACATTGTATCTTTTTACAGTAAATACTCATTTCTTTTCACTTTCCTTAATTGACTTCTCTCAGAGCTTCTGCAGTTTTCTTTCTGAGACTCCTATAAAATTGTGTTATCTGCATGTTGTTAAGATTATATATGCCAATAATTAATCCTTGTAGGTCTTCTAATTCTCTTTCAATTTCTTGTTGTAAAGTTTCAATCTCATTCTGTGATTTCCTTTGGGATGTCTCCTGGAATGGGATTCTTAATCTCCCCATTCAAAAATGTGTATCTGGGGTTTGCTTTCTGCAATTGAGGCTTTCATCCCAGCAAGAAAATACAAAGTTAAACTGTGTTCATCTCCTTGGTTCACAGCCACTTGCTCAGCTGCTATTGCCCATAGGAATCATTTCTTCCATCTGTACCGAAGTGACATGTCTGATCGCAACAGACATCTCATTGTCTCTGCCCATAATGAGTGCAAGCATGTCCTCAATGAAACAAAGCTACTATTTGCTGGAAAAATGAAACAATGTATTGCATCTCACAAGTTTGGTTTGAGAGATTATTGGGTGCTCTGCAAGATTGTGCTGAACAACACCAAATCCTCAATACCTCTTCTATACAATCAGTTTGAGGTACTGACTTTCTCAGCTGATAAGGCTGAATGCTTTGCTCGGAAATTTTCATCAAATTCAATGTTCAACTCATCCAGAGTACCCACACCTGATTTTTCCCCTAGAACTGAGGCTCTTTTGGGTGACATAAACATAACCCCATTGATGGTTTGGGACATTATTTCTAAATTAGACTCCTATAAGGCTAGTGGTGGGGACAGGATACCAGCTGTTGTGCTCTTGAACTGGCACCAGTCCTTTCCACACTATATAACTATTGCCTCACTGACACTTGCCTGTTGGAAGTCCTCATCCCTGTCTTTAAGAATTCTGATGACCCTTATGACCCATCTAACTACCATCCTATAAGTCTCCTACCACTCTTTGGCAAAGTTTTTGAGGCTTTAATCAACACCAAGGTTAAGCACCTTACATCCCAAGATCTGCTCTCAGACAAGCAATATGGTTTCTGCTTCAGTCCACCGTTGATGTGCCCATGACCATAACTGAATTTATATACCAAGCACTTGACAATAACAGAGAAGCTCAAGCCATAGTTTTAGATATCTCTAAAGCATTTGATAGGGACTGGCATGCTCGCCTTCTTCATAAGCTTCAGGGACACAGCATTACAGGACTTAATAAAATCATTCCTGTCAAACCATGAAATGAAGGTCGTATTAAATGGGTTATCCTCCAGTTTCTTTCACACAAATGCTGGTGTTCCCCAAGGCTTTATTCTGGGTCCTACACTGTTTCTGATCTCCATCAATGATCTTCCTGATGTCATCAACTCCAAAGTTGACATCTATGCTAATGACACTACTATTTACTCCTGCACCTGCTTGGTCTCACGCTGTACACTGACCTGAAGTGAAACAACTACATTGAATCTATAGTTTCATCTACCACAAAGAAAACTGGTTCTCTGTGTTGTGCCAGAAGGTTTTTCTCACCTGAGTCCATCCTTCAAATCTACAAATCAACCATTCATCCTTGCATGGAATACTGCTGCCATATATGATCCCGTTCTCCCATTGTTCATCTCAAGATCCTAGATAAAATCCAGAGACAAATATGCAACATGGTTGGTCTTGATCTGGCATCTCATCTGCAGTCGCTATCTCAGACATGGTGTGGCTTCCTTCTGTCTTTTCTACAAGTACTTTCATGGCAACTGCTCTACTTTCACTGGTTTCCAAACTGCATGAATTTACGCGTGCTACTAGGTTAGCATCTCGGTCCCACCCTTTCACTGTCGAAACAACTAAATGTAGCCATCTCTTCTACTCCAACAACTTCTTATCTTGCACCTCCCATCAGTGGAACTCCCTTCCTATCACTTGCTTCTTTGATAGCTATAATCTTCAAATATCTAAATGTAATGTCACTCAATATCTTCTGATGCCTTGACCTTGATCCCTGTCCTTCTCTTTATCCTTTTCCCAAGCACTCCTCTTTACTCTTTCTCTTACTCTCTGTAACTCCTTGCAAGCTAGTGGCCCTCCTGCCTTGCTTGGGGCAATTTGCTTTAAAAAAAAATCCAGTGAGAAAACACATCCTTGTCTTATTCTTCTTTCTATTTTGTGAACTTGTTCAACTCATTTTAATAATTATCAATTAGATTTTCTTGGCTATCACTGACTCAAAACACCTTATATATAGTGTAAAGCAGGAGAAAACTATTTTTTCCTTGCAGGCTCTCAAATGGCATAATTCAATTAATAACTCTTTAATGTCAAGTTTCAGTAGACCACAGTGCTAGTCAATAGACCTTATTAAAGTGTCTTCTCAAAAGCTTGTTAAGAGAACAACCATGTCAATGTTACAAGGTCCATTGTTCAGTGGATGGACAGGTCATTCACTGGTATGAAACTTGAGTTTTGTGCAGTTTTGCTTAGCCAAGGAAGACCAAAGGAACTACCAAGAATATTCTTTTCAGCAGAATTTAAGGAGATTGTCAAAAAAAATATCAGAAGCGTGGTTAACATCCTCATACTAAAATAGAAAAAAATATCATTAACAACACTTGTCTAATTCCTGTCTGAATTTCTAGGATTTGTTGTTATTATTGATAACAACATTTCAGCAATGACAATGTGGCAGCAAAGGAGGTCAGGCATAACAGCAAGGTAACAGGCAGGCAATAAGAACATTCAGGATTGTTGCAATGGCAATAGCCAAGAGGACTAAAACATTGCTTCATGAATTTGGTGGCACAATAATTGTGGGTTCAATCCCTAGACCAGACAGTACACTCAGCTTCAGTGGAAACAGGGCTAATAATAACTGAGGAGTACTAAAAGACGGTATATCCCTAGAGATGAACAGTAGGACAATCACTATTGTCAATGACGTATACAAAATTTTGTTGGCTACAAGCTAACATTTTTAGAATGCTGGAATTATGGTTTGGTTTAATGCCATTTTACTATTACAGATGACATCATTTTTGACTAATTTGAATTCCAGTATTGTAGCCAACAAAATACAGTTTACTACACTGACAAGAAACAATAACTAAACAGTCAAAAGTACTTCACAAAACAGAACAAAACATGAACTTTGGACAGTTTATCTCCAATTTTGATGTTGATGTACAACATCTTATTCAAGAATTGGAAAAATACAAGAAAATATTTAACAGACCTTGTCAGTTAAATTTAATAAAATTGTTTGTGCGTGTGAGTGTGTATATGTGAGTGAGTGAATATATCATAGTCTGAGTTTTTATTGTAAGATAAAACCTGAATCTGTAATGTAATTTAATGTATACCTATATATCTCACAAGGGTAGAGGAGTGGGTTGCAGATTTTATTTGTAATCAGAGTTTTAGGGATGATTTTTTTTTATTCAACAAATAATTCTGACATAAATCTCACCTAGTACTTTTACCACCGCTGAATAGGAACAGTTCAGATCTGCAGGCCAAAGATATATGAGAAAACTTTCCTGAAAAACTGGATCATATATAAGTAAAATCACTATGTATGATCATTTTTTATAAGTAAATCCTTAATTGTGGCTGCTTGATTATTATTACTACTATAATTAATTTTTATTGACTGAGAAAGCAGTAAACCAAAAAGTAATGCCCAGTATACCCATCATGGCAATCAATTTGTGAAGGGTATATTAGGTACATGCATCACAGCCAAATGTACATAATGAATTATAATCTGAAACAATGAGCTATGCTCAATGCAGCATTAAAACAATTATCATCATCATCATTATTATTATTATCTTATTTTCTTTCTGTTTAGAACAATACTTTACTGGGTCAACACCTAAGATCTTGCATAGGGGAAGGTAGTAAATATATGCTTACTATTTGCACAAATTCTGATGTTAAGTGACAATTAAGATGTATAGTGTTTATATTTTCATTACATCAATAACAATCTCCTGAGTACATGAGTAGTTCCACACAATGCAATTTTGAAACTCTTGTAAATAGGGGCAGACAGGGATTTTGGTAGTTCTTGTCTATACCCTTTTTTATCATACCCAGGGCTCTAATTATCATAGGTATAATACTATTTTTAAGGTACCAGATTTTTGAAATTTCAATTTCTATTTCCTTACATGTACTTATTTTGTCATATTCTTTAAGATATATTTTCATCTAATGACACTGCCATAGAAGGCACACTGTTTTGTTTGTAGTCTTTATTATTATTATTATTTCTTTCTGCACTTGTTGAGTGCTCATGCCATAAACAGTTGCTGGTTTTACACTCGAAAGTGGCAGCAAGTCTCTTCAATGCCTCTTCTTCATATTCCAATTTGTCTTAATAAGTCCTTATCTGGATAGTCTCAATTCTTCTCCAGATTTCTAATTCCTCTAACCTTTTCAGTAGGCTTTTCAAAATTGCTTTTAAGGATCATACAATGTTTGGCACAACTGTCACCTTCATATTCCATAATTTCTTTCTCTTGCAGGGTCCAGATACTTATTCAGCTTTTCACTTTCTTCACATTTTACTCTGTCATTTGATATCTTTTCTCCTTGTTCATAATACTATTCTGTTTTGGACTTGGTGATTCATTTGAATCTTGGAAGATTTTAGAGTTTTATAACTAGCTTTTTATATAACCTATGATACCAGGAGCAAAATTTATATAACATACATCAATACTTTATTTCACTCTCATGATGATCTAGACAGACAATAAATACTGAAAGCACATATACAAATTAAGATCATTATGATTAAGTTTTAAGTTTGATTGTTCCACTTTTCCCTAGCTTTGTACCAAACTAACATAGGTCAAGTAAGAGTACATTTAACATGAGAAAAAATGGAAGTGTTAAAAATTTAGAGATGGACAAACTTCTCCAGGTCTTTAGGGTGATGGAAATATTGGCTTTGAGTTACCTAAGCAATTTGAACTTGGTTCTTTCTCTCATCTTATAGGGGTACCATTTTCTTCTGAGATTAGCACTGGTACTATAGACTTTCCACCTTTTGACCACAGATGCCACTGTACTCTTTTGTGACTTTGTTACTGAGAGAATAAGGCTCTTGTATAGATAATATAAATGCATTACACATAATTTTATTATCACTGCAAATAACTACAGAACTGTACTTCAAGTAATTTTACTAAGAAAAGCATTAACAATCATAAGAAAAAGTTTGTCAGTTGAAATAAATAGTAAAAATGTTCATAATACCAACACATTATTTTGAAATAAATGTATTTTATTATTTCATTTTTTTTTTTTTACATTTCTTTACAGTAGGAAATATAGACTGATCTGTTATTTAATATACTTTATTTATTAAAGACATTTTTTATGTTTAACGTTGTTATTTATAGATACAAGTATTTAAGCAAATGCTCTGTTTATGATAAACAGTATTAAATAACATTTACCGGCCTGAATGTCCGAGAAATTTTCATAGAAAATATTCGTTCTTTGACAGGATTCGAACCTGCATCCTATACGGAACCATCATTTACGCTGACGTGCCTTACCTCTGGGCCACAAAGAACCTTTTCGGTAGACAAGGTCGAATTTACTGCTTATATACTTTCTCAAACATTGTTGCTTTTACTGTAAGAGATAATTTTCTAAGTGCATAATCTATTATGCAAACAGGATAAAGAATTTGTACAAAATTGGCTGCATCAAAAAGATGATCAAAGTCAAAAGTATAAGTCCTGTAAATTAATCTACTTCAAATAGAAGTAGAGATTTAACTATATCTGACATTTTAACTGACATTTTTCATTGACCAACAATTCTCGAGATTCTTAGATTTGCTTCTTCTAAATAACAAAGTCACTGCTCTGCCAGAAAACATTTATAAAAAAATTCTTAAATTAAATGACTCCATGACCAATACTGGAAATGTCTAAACACAAATTTTCTGGAAAAATTCTGACGATCACAGAAATACAATCTTTTTACACTATTTGGAAATGTTGGAGTGCCACTCTGTTCAAGGCTGACAAAATCTGACATTTCAGTAAGTTAACAGATATTACTTGGTTGTGTTAATCTCCTACTCATGTATCATCAGCTTACAAGATGTAACTGCTGTGTAAGTTTGATCCTTATTGAGTGCCTGAGATTTGTGGTCAAGAGTAAGAATATGTTAAGCTTATTTTATAGCTATTAGGAGCTTGAAAGAATACTTTTTCTTCATTTCTTATATGCCAAGTCCCCTCAACTTCTTGTCTTTTGTAGCTCTAAGCAACTTTTGTCCATTTACTATCCCTCTTGGTCTCTCATCTGTCAGTTATTTACATAAAATTGTTAGATAATTTGATGATTCCCTCTGCCCATTTTATATTCAATATGAGTTTGTAGAATACATCTCTGTGGCTTCATGTCTTATATTCATCTGTAAGGAAATTGTTCAGCATTCACTAGCATATAGAAGGATTTTTAAATGTTTGTCTTATACCTGAGGATATATTTGAAACAAAATATGATTTATAAATACTGAATTTAAATATAAGAAAAATAAAGTGGCATACACCAAACTGAGGAATTGTTAAAATGTTTACCTTTTCTTTTTTCTGTTAAACTGTATCCTTATCTAAACATAAAACCAAAAATCAATGTAAAGTATTTACTTGATGATATTTAAGTCTGGGCTCAGAGCTGGCTGATCTTTCAATATGGTGCCATCTTCATCAGCCAGATACTGTTCTATTTCATTTAATGTGGTATGAAACTTTGTCATGCTGAAAAATCCCACCTTTATTCAGTTCCCAAAACAAATCCATGCATTGAGAGTTTCTTCTTTTATGTGCTGTGTGCCTTCAGGATATAAGCGATCATAGCTCTCCACTTTCCCCTATCCTTTGTAGCTTTCAATATGTTTTGTCCTTTTGCTGCTTTTTCCAAACCCTGTTCCATCATCCACTTGCTTAAGCCCACTAGGCATGCCACATGTTGCTTTCCCTTGTCTCTCTTTCCCACTATCTGCTCTGTGAGTATCAGATTATCCAAGCCCTTCTTTCTCATTACATGTCCCAGAAATTTCAGCTGTCTCTTTCTGATATTAAGTATAAGTTTCCCCCTTGTTTGAATCCTCTGTAAAGCCTCATCATTGCTCACATGTTAGGTCCATGGCATCCTTAGCATCATTCTGTAGAACCATACATCCATTGCCTCAAGTCTCTTCTTCATTTTTGAGGAGACCATCCAACATTCGCTGCCGTAAAGGTGGACAGATATCACATAGCAGTTCAGTACTCTTTTCTTTGTTACCAATGAAATCCTCCTGTCTTGTAATACTCTGCCTAGCTTTTGGAATGCATCTTTGGCCATCCCAATATGTCTTCGGATCTCAGCATGACACTTACCATCCTCTATTATAACACTTCTCCCAGATATTTAAATTTCAGCACCTGTTTGATTTTAGTCATTCTAACCTGTAAATCGCATTTTGGGATCATCTTTTTACTGATGACCATGCATTTTGTCTTCTTGTAGTTTATGCATAGTCCCTTCTTGATCTGCTTTGCTATGTTGTGTAGGAGGTTTTGTAATTTCCTTTCCATGTCTGCTATCAGCACTGTGTCATTTGCGTATCTTGTGTTGGTAAGACTGTGGCTGCCAAAAATGAATCCTGGTAGGATTACCAGTTCTCTCAGAATTACCTCAATATATAGGTTGAATAAGTCTGGTGAAAAACACATCCTTCCCTTACGCCCCTTTCTATTTTTGTATATTTGCTGAACTCATTCTCTATCCACATGCAGGCGATTTGCTGCCAGTACAGGTTCTTTATTATTCTAATATCTTTTCCAAATATATAAAGGTTGCTGAGCAGTTCCAACAGATATTTATGGTGTACTTTGTCACATTCATATGTGCCTGGTTTCTTAGGCAGTGCTATGAAAATAGATCTGCTGGGATCTTCTGGTATATCACCACTGTTGTAGATGTCATATTTATTTTTAAGTCATTCTTAAATTCTGTTCCAATTTCTAATTATTATTATGTTAATAAAGAATATATACAATATATTAATGAATTCAGTTTAATAAATTGTATTCAATTAAAAATTGTATATTGAGACCATCCCATGCAGACAAAGAAAAAAAAATGAATGTGTCATATAAGAAGAAAATGAGTAACTACCGACACCGATGTTTGAGTGTGACACTCTGGACTTATGAATATATGTTTTCTGCCAGGTGTATAAATAGTGTTGTCAGGCTACTGACTGCAGTGATTAGTAAGTGATTACTAAGTAGAACTATCCAGTCAAATTAGTGTGAATTATTGTGCATCGATGATTTGGGTTTTGATGTAGGATTTACCAGATGTTAAGCTGAGTCACACTACTAAAATGGTATCCAGCGAAATGATTAATTATCTTTTGTTGACTTTTACTTCTTTGTTCTTGTTAAGTATTTATTTGTGGTTGTAATTAAATATTGTCTTATATTAACATTGAAGTCTTGAGTTATACTTAATTATTAATGTCTACCATACATCACAAAAGAATTGATAACAGACAAAATTTTGAACATAATGAAAGAGAGACAAAAAACTATGCCAATTCAAGGAACAAAATATAGGACACAACACAAAGAAATAAAAACAAATGCAAGCAGGCTAAAGAGGAATGGATCAATGTGCAGAAATAGAAAGAATGAGTATCACAAATAAAGCAAACATGCATAAAAAAAATAAGAGAACTAACAGGACAAAAGACATGTTCATCAACAAGATACATAAAATCCAAGGACAAAACACTGATAGTGGAGAAAGAAAAAATACTTCAGAGATGGAATGAATTCATCAGAGAATTTTTCCACAATGAAAGAGAATAAATGGCAATACACAGAAATATTGATGGACTGAAAATATCAAAATCTGAAGAAGTGGAAACAGCACTGGCCAAACTGAACAGAAACAAAGCGGCAGGGCCAGATAGAATTGTAATAGAGATGCTGGAAGCCTTATATGATTTCAACATAAAGATTACAGAAATAGTAAATGAAATCTACAACAGTAGTGATATACCAGAAGACCTAAGTAGATATGTTTTAATAGCACCGCTTAAAAAGTCAGGTGCAAATGAATGCAAACTCCATTGGACAATCAACTTAATCAGCCATATGATGAAACTGATCATCCAATTTTGATGAATAGAAAGCACAGCAGAATCAATCCAGAAATAGATCAAGAACAACGATGGTTCATCAAAGACATCAGAACAAAGAATGAGATATTTATACTGAGAATGTTATCAGAAAGAGCAATACAAATGCAGAAGGACATATACCAGTGTTTTATAGATTTTGCAAAGGACTTCAATAAAGTACGGTAAAATGGTCTGTGGGAACTGCTCACAACCTTGATATATTTCGGAAAATATTAAAATGATCAAGAATATATACTGGCAGCAAACTTCCTGCATATTGATAAAAAAAAATGAGTTCAGAAGATATACAAAAATAGAAAGGGGTGTAAGACAAGGATGTGTCTTCTCACTGGACTTATTCAACTTATTATGAGAGAACTAGAAGTCCTATCAGTATTCATTATTGGCACCCACAATCTTAACAAGGTATGCAGATAACAGAGTGCTGATAGCAAACACAGAAAGAAAGCTACAAAGTCCTAAAGGTCATGAAGGAAAGCAAGAAGAAAGGCTTGAACATCAACTGCAAGAAGATAGAATGCATGGTTGTTAGCAAAAGGATGAGCCCAAAGTGCAAATTTTAAATCTGAGATATCAAAATCAAACAAATGCGGAAATTTAAATATTTGAGAAGTGTTTTAACAGAGGACAGAATATGCAAAACTGAAAATCTGATACTCACAGGGCAGATAGAGGTACAGAGGAAAATAACACATAACATAGTGAGCTTGAGTAAATGGATGGTGAAACAAGGCTTAGGAGAAATAACAGAAAGACAATGTTTACTAAAAGCTACAAGGGAAGTTGTAGAAGGCCATGATCACTTACATCCTGAGGGGACACAGCACATAAAGAAGATAAGATAGCTATCTGTTATTTTTATTTATTCTGGATAATCATCAGGATGGGTACATAATTTTAGGGTAATGGAATAAAAGTTCTACAACTGCTGGTTTAGAACTATATAAAACTTCTATTTACTGAAAGAAAAGTCCCCATCTTAAAATTTTTAAAATAACTGCAAGCATGTTCATATCATTTAGTAGATTATACTCTATGTCCTTTCTTGCAACCTTCATTTAAAAATATGCTTGTAAAATAAAAGTTGATTTATACAGAATTTATAAATGTATAAAAAACATCCTTAAACATCAATTCCCATTGGATGAATTGAACTACTGAATTTATTGTGAGAGAACATCTGCAAATAGATAAGACACATTCTGATAGTAAGGAAAATGATCCAAATATTACACTGCATCCAATCACTGGTATTACAGATAGAAGACTACAAAACTAAGTTGTTAGGATGAGTTGAAGCAAATAAAAAAAAAATATATATATATATATATATATATATATATATAAATGAATTTGCTTATGTAAAACAGGGAAGTGGATCTAGTATATCCAAGCATTTTTATAGGTTCAAAAATAGGTTAATGTAACATTTTTAGCATTCACAAAATTTTTTTAATGAATTTGTAGATGCCTCTTGACAGAGACTTCAGCATTCAGTAAAAAAAAAAAGAAAATCAAAAATCAAACCAGATATTAATCAGAATTTTTTTTATTTGTAATAATATATATTTGAGTTCTTGGAAATATATGCAAACCCTGCCATACAGAACACATATTTAACACTTTGTAATATTCCTGACATTTTCTGACAAGTAGCAAGATGATCAAGCCTTGAAAAATAAAATATAATTCATGAAAAACTCATATATAATTCCTGAGTATTCACGAAATTCCAATTGAATTGACATATCATTTGTATGCCACCGACTCTCTTAACATTCATTTGAACAGAAATCAATGTGACTAAATGTATTATTCAATACTTGAGTATGTATTATTGTTTTATCAGAGATTCCTCAGAGCCAATGTATTTTATTGTAGAATTCTTCAATTCAGACTTGAGTTGTTTTGAGTTCTTTATAATGCAGATTACAGTAACCAGAGTTGTGAATTGTAATCATAAAAAAAATAGTAGCAAATATACCAATTAGACTAGCCCATTTACAGCAACAGAACCAATTCATATTTTATATACTTTTATTGTTACAGCTATTTAATAATTATATTATAATATCAATATATTTTAGAATTCTAAAACAAGATTTTATTTGTTTTAAGTTTCTTAAAATGTAGTAATTAGAGTATGGATCATAATCAGAAACAAAACTGTTACTTCATTACCATCCTTGGCAGAGTCTAGTCATATGTTCAATCAAATTTTAAACAAATGACAATACTATTTCCACCAACTAAGATATGTCTTCAAACATGAAAAATCACTATCATATTAAAACTTGAAGCAACATAGTTGTAGTTCAACTTACAAATGTTAAGAATACCATGGACAATGACAAACAATGAACAAGAAAATATGAACAACAAGGAAACTTATACTTGCAATCACAAAGAGGCAGTTTAAATTTCTGGGATGCATAATGAGGAAAGAGGACATAGAGAATTTAACACTCACAAGATATACTGAAGGCAAATGGAGCAGCATGGAAACAGTGAGTAACCAACTTAACAAATTTGTGTGAGTGGATGGCAGAACACAGACAAAAAGAGTTACTTAGAACAACAAAAAACAGAAAGTTGAGAAGAGCCATGATCATCTACATCTTGGAAGGATTTGGAGCATATAAGAAGAACTGGGTAGGATATTTGCTTACCATGTTGAAAATATTCGATTTTTTATTGCCCATAACTTGTTACAAAATCTGGAAAATTTTCATTAGGTTTAAATAGAAAATTGCATGTGGAAGCCACATATTAATGCAACTAACATAATCAAGCTAGTGCAAATGATTTTTCAATGCTTGAATATTTTGAGTATGTTGGCTATCACCTGTTTCATATAACATTGATTATTCTTAAGTAATGTTTTGATTTAATCATGATCAACCTGAACAGTTTTACCTAACCATAAAAGATTGTTCAGTGAGAAATCTCAAGAACAAAACTTTGCAAACCACTTTTGAGAAATTTAATCATTGTACCTTCTCCATAAATTGTACATATCATTTTCTTCTTATTTTTTAATTTTAGGTATATTTTTACCTTCCTTTAAATGAAAAAAAAAATGGTATGTTGAAAATGTTGCTTATTTTCTTCCCTCTTCAATATTAGAATTCATAAACCAAAATACACTAGTTTGGCAAAATTCTTTTAAAAATGCAAACTGATTTGACAACTGTCACAATAAAATCAGAAGTGAACTTTTCAAATGAAATTAAACTAAATGCTCCTTATTTCAATCTCATTAACTTTTCAGTCAGCACAATAAAAACCAACTTCCAGTCTTGAACAAATTAACAAACGAATATAGAACATTGATGTTTGCATCAAACTTCCTTTGTTTATACAAATCGCTGAAGTTGTAATTTACATACTTTATAAAATAAACTAAAACAAAATAAGATACTTATACATATATACACAGACACACATATATTCATGTAACTAAGCTGAGCAAATATTTAGTTTCTCTGTGATAAAGTTATGGTTAATGAGGTCATCTCACAGACCATTCTTTATGTAGTGACTGTAATCCTTATAAGGTGCATCACTCTTTTGATCTAAGCCTTACTAAGCTAAGCTTAGTAAATGTCTAGGATGTCTGGTGGGGTTATGGTTAACAAGCCTATCTTGCAGATCATTCTTTGTGTAGTGACTGCAATCCAAAGGAGGGGCATCACTCTTTTGATTTGAGCCTCACTAAGCTAAGTTAAGTAAATACCACAAATGCCTGTGGTAGAGTTATGGTTAACAAGTTTATCCTGCAGATCATTCTTTCTGTAGTGACTGCAATCCTTATGAGGTGCATCACTCTTTTGGTCTGAGTATTTCTAAGTTAAGCTGAATAAAGTTATTGAATGCATCCATTTGCAAGATGGCTATGTGCCCTAAAATTGTAATCCAGTCTTATACTTAGCTAATTTCAGTAAATAGCTAGAGCGCCTGCTGTGGAGAGAGTTAAAGCTATCCTCACAGATTATCGCTAGTATAGTTCAGTTTGATTCAAAACTTCATATTATATGTAAAAAATTTAAGTTATAATTTGCATGCTCTTTAAAATAATGTAAAAATTGCTCAAATATAAGCACTCAGAAAGGTACCAGTTGTAGTACAATGGTTAAAAACTGATCCAAATTCAAATTTTAACAAAGATTAATCATTATTATTATTATTAGCCTCAAATGTTTGGATGACCAATATTGACAGTATCAGTCTGTGAAAGACAAAAATTCTACTATTGCTTTCAGACATAAATGCTACATTTAATGTTTGAAATATGAATACAATTATAACAACAATTATGGGATATGGGGATATGTATGTAGTTTAATGGTTATCAGTATGGAAAGTGGAATCAATAAACTGAGTTCAAATTGCAGCCTAATCTGTTGCATTCACTTTCATACACATGTCTTTGGGAATGGCATGAATCATTCTCTTCTCTCCCCAGCTATGGGTTAAATAGTAAAGTAGACTGGGTTCCTTAGTCCTGGGGAGAAGCCAGTGTAGAAGGAGTACAATTCTGAATTGAAAACCATGGAAAAGTCAACAAGAAATCATGCCACTGTCTTTCCTAAGAAGTCATGATAATTGAATGATAATAAAGGACAATGAAATCTATGACAAGCCATCATCATCTACATTCTGAAGAGATAGAACATGTTAAAAAAAATCCTGAACACAAGTAGTACATTAATTCCTTGATTAAACAAGATAGTCATTTTTTCTTATTCTTTTATATATCATGTCCTCTCAATATATAGGTGATCATAGCTCTCCATAACTTCTTACCTTTTGTTGCACTTAGCAACTTTTTATCTTCTATCATTGTTCTGCCATCCATTCGCACAAACCTGTTAGGCAAGGTTAGCTATTGTTTCTCTTTGCTTTGCTTGCCTTCACTATGTATATTGAGTGTTAAATTATCTAAGTAGTCTTTCCTATGTAGTCCCTATTTTCCTTAAAACTTATTAATCTTAATTATTAATGGTCTTCTCAGTACAGAACCATATCTCAGTTGCTTCAAGTCATTTTGTCACCTGTGATGAGATTCTCCAACATGCACTAAGAATAGACATTTCACAGCAGTTCAGTATTCTTTACTTTGTTTCTAATGTAATTTTTCTAACTCTTAATATTTTGCTTAGTTTTTGAAAATATCTTTCACTGTTTCTGTAGTTTTGAGATGAATCAATGTCATTATACTGTGATTTGAGCTACTATCTTTGTTGTTTTCATCACACTTGATGACTGGATGTTCAAAGTAAGTGGCTGATAGACATAGATGGTACTGCTGACTAATTAGCATGAAAGCTGTGGTGATGGACTACTTAACAATCATGGCTGACCACTGGTTAAAACAATAGATATATAAGCTTCAAATGGACTGTGTAAGAAATAAACTTCTGTAGAAAAAGCTTTTCAGCTAGAGGCAGTAAAAATTAAGTCCAATCTTAGGGAGCCTATCTCCCCAGGCAGTATCTCTCTTTTGGGAGGGGGATAAAATTAATGCATGGCACATAAGGCATTCCTAAAAGGGGAAATGCAGAGAAGCTGGACTATTTTAAGCCTCTGATCATACTTATTTGTTGGATGCCATCTTTAAACTCAATCTTCATTCACATTGTGTGTTCAGATAAATCTCTTTTTTTAGCTGAAGCTTTTCAGCTGGAAGCAACACAAATTAATAGTCCAGTTCTAGGGCCCTGTTTCCCCAAGCAGTAGGTCGCCTTCAAGAGGGACTAGTGCTAACTCATAGTGCCTGAGGTAACCCCAAAAGGAGAAATTCTAAGCAAGCTGGTTTTATTTTTAGCTTCTGTTCCTATGTATGCATGGGACACCAACTTTAAACTTAAATTTGTGCCACATTACTTTTGAGTGGGCATTCAGATAAATAATGATGATTTTAGCTGAATTTTTTGAGTTTGCTAAAGCTTTGAACATCAGAAGCTAAAAATAATCTGAACAAAATTCTCTTAATTATTTAAAAGACATAATTAGAAAAAATAGATGTAGTAATTTCAGAGTGAACAAACAAGGAAAAATACTCAAATATAGAATACTTGATATACTACACCATATCTATGCTTTTTTTTCTTATTTTAAGATTTGGATTGGAGACATCAGATGTTTCATTATCACAAAACATAAAATAGATGAGTGTTTTATTTTGACAAAAACAATTCTCAGGGGATTTATACACAGACAACCCAATTAAATAACAAATTAAGACAATGAAGTCAATTCAGATTCTATATATAAAAGCAGATGTAACAATTTTAGAATAAATAGACTCAAATATGGATCTCACTCAATGAACCACATCTTATCTATCCATCTTCAAAGATTATTCAAAAGACAAAATGAGAAAAAATAAATGTAATAATTTTAGAGTGAACAAGGAAAAATACTCAGATATAGAATACTTGATATACCACACCATATCTATGCTTCTTCAAGTCAGACATTATTAAATGATTTTTTCTGTGAACTTATCTAGGTCAGTTATATTAAATGACATGACTTGTTTTTGAACTGTAAACAGGTTTAAGATCAGTATTAAAAAAAAAAAGAAAAGAATATAGTGGTTAATTTCTTTATTTGCATCTGTGAACCACTGACTGTCACTTGAGTAAAAGGATGAAATTTGAACTTCAGTCTATTTTGGGATGAATCAATTCATTTTTTTTTTGTAGAAGGATTTGTGGTTTTATCATGTGCTGACTGTTACTAACACAGCCAAGATTCAAATGCTTAACTTTTCATAGCATTGTTTATTCCATCAGACTTTATATGATAAAAAATAAAAGAATCAAGGATCAAATTTCAAACATCAGGCTGTGTTGCCGATTCCTGCTCTTCAAATGATAGCAAAATAAGATTTGAATGTTAGTCAAGTTACAAACTTAATAAATCTGAAGATTACTATTAATTTTTCATTAGTTTTTCTTTCATTTTATTTTTGCTACTTTTATCAAAATGTTTGCATGTTTTTTTTTTTAGTGGATGTTAAGTCAACAGCAAGGATAAAAAATAAAGAATGTTTCTGATGACATTTGCACATCTAAATTTCTTTTTCTTGAGATTATGCCTGACCAAAAAAGCATTTCACTGATAAAGCTATAAAATCTAACCAGTAGATATCATTCAAATTTAGGCATATAGATATATTCTTCCTTATAAATTTTTCTGCATGCTATAATACTTGTTTATACTAATCAATAGATATCAATCAAATTTAGTTGTATTGCTATATTCTTCTTTATTAGTGTTTCTTCATGCCATATTATTTGTTTACACTTGGTAGTAATAACAACAATTTCTTTCTTAAATGAAACATTATTAACTTTTTAGTAGCTTTTCATTTATTTTGTTTATGCTACTTGCTTCCTCAAGCAGAAATAGATGTAATGTTGCCTGAAATCCTAAGATTAAGCATTATTACTATTCTTACTTTAGTCTTGATTTTTTGCCTCTTATTTTTGTTGCTTGTTTATCTTAAGCAAAAATGGATATAATAGTTTTATGTTGTTTGAATTTCTAAGATGAAATATAATTATATACCATGCAAGACTGATTTCTATTTCCACACTATATATATGAGTTAGAATCCAATATGGATTGGAATCTGATCTGACATGTTTCACTTTAATTAAAGCTTCATCAGAGACTGAGCAGTCTTACAGATCAATAGTTACACTTTTTACAATATTCTTTCCTTTTTAGATATAAAAGGGTATAAAATGATGAAAATGTATCTCATTTTCTTCTATTTTCATGTAAAAACATTTCAAATTTACAACTATACAAAAATCAAACAGAAAGAAGTATTGAAATATTACCTTTAACCTGCAAGTTTCAATTGTGTATCCAAACTACCACCCAAGGTTAGAGAGATCAGAGTACACTGATATTTAATCCATAGCTTGGGGAAGAAGAAATGGACTCATGCCAAAGGGAATTAGTGAGCAAGTTAAAGCAACATACTCAACTGAAACTTAAACTCAGCTTACCAATTACACTTACTGTGTTGATAACTGTTACATAACCAGAAAATCATTTGAATAATTACTTGCACAGAAAAAAAACATTTCTTGCATCTCAGGGTAAAATGAGCTAATAAGAAACAAATAAACATTTGTTTTTTTTGTTTTTTAGTTGATGAGAGAAAGGTGGAAGTTTAAAGAGTATGTTCTAAAATGTGTTTGTTTGCCATCAAATATGTAGTTTGTTTCTGTAATTCAGGGATTCTCAAACTTTTTCCTCTTATGTACCCTGCTCAACTCTATTGATATACACTTTACAAATCCCATAATCCATTAGCAGAGTCCATCCCACAGATTGTTTTTTAATTCAGTGCTCTTCTCCAAGTCAAGAGAACCCAGTCTGCCCAGCTATTTATCCCATATCTGTTGGAAGATGAGCTCATACCTTTCTCTTGGGCATTAGCATGAAGTGAATGAGACAGAATCAACCAGAAGTTGAACTTGGCTCAATGATTTCACTTTCTGCACCAATAACTCTTATCTTTTCTGCACATATGTGTTATAGTACTCAAGGTGAAATATAATAAATATTTTAAGTGAAGTAAGCAGAAATATACAGAAAGCAAATTGACTCTTTAATATCAGAGAGAAAAAGAATAGGGATTATGCAAACTTCAAATGATCAAAATAGATGATGTCCTGAGAGCATATGAGAACAGACTGAATCTCTCACATACTCCTAGGGGTATATGTACCTTAGTTTGATAACTCATGCTTTAACTTATTATCACATCATCCTCAAAAGCCTGAGTTGGAATGTTCAAGGTTGGAGCCACACAAAGTTATATATGAGATTTCATATTACAATCTTTTAAATTCTGGAACTTTCAGTTTACTAAATCTTTGTTCAATATTTTTCTCTAGGTGCAGGAATGGATCCTCTATGCCCGACAGAGTTCTCTTATATTTCACTGTCTTATGTGGAATGTTTGCTTGTGGACATACTAAAAGGAAAGGTATAGTCATTCTCATCATAATTCTTCTAAATTAAAAAGTATCTCAAAAAAATAAAATAAAAAATAAATGACTTTTTTATAAGTAACACCATAAGCCTTCATGAAAGGAGGTGGGGTTAATGAACATATTTTTTTTTTTTGCTTTTTAAATCTGATAAAAGTTCACGAATCACTCATGTCAAATGTTAGCAATGCTGCTATTCTTTGAGCAGTACCAAAAACATTTTGAAAATGTTCCTTCATGATGGTCTCCAGATTCTTGGGATTGAGGTCTGATAAATTTCCTGGTTAACTCTTAAATCTATCTATCTTTATTTTTTAAAAAAGAATTATTCAATGAGTCAGCAAACTTCAGAAAAAAGGCAAATATTTATGTTCACCTCAAACAGCAGGAAAATCCAAGTCCATAATGTTCAATACCATGAAACTGTTTAGAATAGAGTGTATTGTGTAATGCTGTAATTTGCATTCAATATCGCACCAGAACATTAAAGGAGCTAGGTGCAGGTTTGACCGGAGGTGATCCTTGGCTGCCAAATGCAGATTCATATGACCTCACAGCTGCACCTGGTTTTGTAAGCACTGGAACAAGTTGCATGACATAGATATATAAACACCCACCTAGGATTTAGTGGAGAGTCTCTCAGATATCACATGATCATGTAAGATCCACATTTAAGACGAGGGCCATGCACACATACAAGTAATTGAAAAACCAGGATTTGAATAAAATATGTTAAATATGAGAGGTTACATTTTGTGTTATCAATTAGTCTGCACTTCCATTTCATTATATGCACATTCCTCTTTCAAAGTTTAACATCAAACTGCAAATGGTTAGTTTTATTAAGAGATATCCTTTACAGAAATTGTTTCTCATTATGCATAAGCACATGCACAAAAATAAACTCTATTCAGAATTTAATGAATCTTTTCAAAAATTATAAACAGAAATCAAAGATTGTCATTACAAAAATTATTCTGTTTAACATTAATAAAAGTATTACTTGCTGTTTCTGCCTGTGGCAGATTGTGAATTTACATAACTTATATTTCCTGCCATTTATTATGATCATGAGCAAGCTTATTTAATGTCTACCATTCAATATTTTGGGGGACTTTTTTTAATCATTTCACCCCAAGCAAAGCAATAATGCAACTAAGATGCAAGGAGTTACTGGGTGAAAAAGAGAATGAGAAGACTTTAGGAAAAGGAACCAGAAAGCCAATCCTAAACAAGAAATGGGATATACCTCAACTCCTGTTCAAAAGATGAGCAATGAATGTGAACAGGCTGATAGGCGGTTCACACTCCTTCACATCTTTTGAACAGAAGTGGAGGTTGATTCTTTGTTTACTATTTAGGATTGGTTAGTTGGCAATCACAGAATCATGTTACCCCCATATTTATTTTGGTTTTCTTCGACTTATCTTGTGGGGCACCATTTCCTGAAGACACAATTTAGTAATCCCTGAACTAAATCTTTTAATGTGTCCAAGTAGTGCAAATTGGTTACATTACTAAAAGTGGTGAGTTTCAATTTGTCTATCAACTTATGATCTGTGATGATATGCATAATATTATATTGGAGTGTTTCAAAGTGGTCTATATAGACCCCTGAGAGTGAATAAAATTTTGGAAAGGGTTAATAAAATCTTTGAGGTCCAATTTACTTATTTGCATTTATTAATACATTAATAAAGGGGAACAATAATCACTTAATCATGCAGACTAGCAGCCAGACCTGGTACAATTCATAAAATTCCTGAACAGGTTGATGAGCACTTTCAATCTGAGCTTTTGGAATCCATGTCACACAATCTAAACCATAGGAAACAACTGGAAGAATGTATGTAACATTAAAATAAACGCATAAGAAAATACCTTCAGGAATATTTGAAGAAAAACTAATAACTAAAGGCAGTTTTAAGTGATTAAAAGAATTTAATGAATGTATGTTTGCAAATCCAAAAATTGGATATTATATTTAAAAAGTTGTTTTTCAAAGCAGAAAAAATACTCAGTGAAGATATGGTTTGCAACAAATTTACAAAAGTAAAAAAAAATAAATAAATATTATTTGATTTGCATTTAGTTAAAAATAGTTTTCATTGCCTTTCTTTTAAATTAATAAATACATGTCTATTTCCAGTACATTGCAGTAAAGAGGAGATAACTTCTTGTTTGTAATGAGAGTAATGAAATCTTTACAAAGTGTTTGTCAATGATCAAGGGATGCAGAATTTCTTTGACTAAAACTTATCAACAAAAAAAAATTGCTTGCAATGCATTTTACAATTAAATTCTTGATAAAGCATTCTCTAACTTTCATTATGAATATAAAACATCTGGTAATTTTTAAATGAATTCCTTGTCTCATTTATACTTTTTGCTATTTGCTAACTGCAGTTATTATTTCATTTAAAAAATCAGAGTTAATTGGCAACAATTTGTTTTATCCTTGAAACTACCCAAAAATTCTAAAAAATGTTGATACAAATATAAGATTATCTACTGGATGCAATGCTTGTTTGCAAAATGTAAAGATAATTTATCAGGTGAATGTAGTGATTCGGACAATAAATTTGATGATAACAGTTCAAATATTTAAGAAAATAACAGCAACAATTATTCTCAGAAATTCAGACAACATAAGTTATGATCTACTGTCCATTGTTATATTGCTGGTTTACAAAATATAAGATTGAATTATTAAATATATGATAGATAGCCTTATTCTGTCAGTGGTATTTCTGTGAGTTACTGACCATTGTCAATCTTGTTTTCTGATTTGGAAACTGGATTTGAATTAAATCAGAAAACAAGATTGACAATGGTCAGTATATAAATATAGTTTAAATAATATAGGAAAATTATTTACACTATATTTATATTATACTGCTATTCTGTAAATTAATGTTGCATTCCTGATCACCAACAATCTCTCTTCCTGATTTTCAATACACTCCCAGAGTAAAATCATTTCCATTGCATTACTTTAAGAAAATGTTTGCTATATATTTACATTATGAAAATCATTATTAGAAGAGTATTTATATATATATATATATATATATATATATATATATATATATATATATATATAATAGCCCTGATCACTCACAATAGATTTCTTCTTGATTTTTTGGTAAAATAATAGTAAAATAAGATCTGCATTTGTTTCTGACCTCAGACAATACCTCCCTTCTTCATTTTCAATGCTTTTTTATAGGAAAATTATTTAAAATGCATTTACATTGTGCATAAAAATTCTGTCAATAATGCTTGCATTAACTCGTGACCATTTCTCCATTGTTTTCAATTTAATCCTAGAGTAAAATCAATTACAATGCATTGATATCATACTTATAACAGCCTTATTTTGTCAGTACTGCTTGTATTAATTTCTGACCACTGACAATCTCTCTTCCTGGTTTTCAATGCAATCCTAAACATGATATTTTTAATAAGCAATTTAAAATTTGGGTCAATACACAAATTTTGTCAAATAATGAATAGAAAAGAAAGATTTTTTTTGATAACTGCATTATTGGAACTCTTGAATAAAGTATAAAATAACATATTTGGTAACTGTTTTGGTTTAATTTTATGTTTTTCTTTTTATATTTTTCATTTCTTAAGATACACTGACTGTAATGATGGAGTTGCTTAAAACTTAGTAAAATTTAAAGACAGTTGCTCATAAATTTCTTAAAAAAATCATACAGTAAAATAATTTCCAGTACATTACTATAGGAAAATTGTTTGCAATATATTTAGAGTATGTATTCTCTATTCTGTCAGTAATGCTTTCATTAATTCCTGACCACCAAAAAATTATCTTCTTGATTATCAATGCAATCCTCTAGTAAAAATCATTTCCAATGCTTTATTATAGGAAAATTATTTGCAATACATGTATATTATATGTATAATAGCCCTATTCTTTCAATAAAGCTTGCATTAATTCCTGATGAGTGATTTTCCTTTCCTTCCTGATTCACAATATATTACTCCAGTACTATCATTTACAATGAATTTCTATAGTAAACCCATTAACAGTGAATTTACACTATACATTCCATAAGTCTATTATTGGCCTTAATTTCTTACCAGAAATTATCTCTTTTATCCTGGTTTTCAATACATTTCTATCATAAGCACACAAATTTTTACTACCGTTTTGAAGTATATATCAATAAGATTTATTATACAAGTGGTACTGGAAAGTTCTATAATTCTATACTGTCTAATGGAAATGCACATATAGGTAATGCTCATTGATACCCAGCCAACTGAGTTAGTATGTCAATAGGCTTTGTGCTCTCTACTCATGTTCAGTTATTTGGTGAAGTTTTGTAATGTTATGTTAGAACACCTCTGCAAACTTTACAGTGGGTGACAAAATTCAGTAATGTGCTTATATTAAATTTTGCATGATGATCAACAATTCTGCTACCAAGACCCACTAAATGCTTAGTCAGTCTTTTGCAGTAAACTCTTTTGATTGAACAAATGCCTTTAAATAGTACACAGTTTTCAAGGTTAGTCAGGTGTCAATTCAAGATTGCATTCTGGGTGATAAATTGCCAGAAAAATGCTAGAAAAACATTTTGGGAACTCATCTATGTGGACTCTCACCAAATTATCCTTATTATTTACTGGAGTATTACTCCAGTAAATAATATGGATAATCAAACTTATTTTATAATAATATTATAATTATATTCACTTTTATTATTAAAACATGAATTTTTACTTGCAGGTATTCTATATATTAAAATGAAAAAAGTCATCATTAGTAGCATCTACTAGAACATTCAGGAAAGGGATTCTATTTTTAATGTTGAGTTCATAAATGAATTGTAGAACATAGATACTTTCAAAGGTGTTTTAATTCATCTATGTTTTCTGTTAATATGAAAATGTCATCAATATATCAGGCATATATTGAGAGTTTGTTAAATTATTAAAGACCTTGTTTTCTACATGCTTGATGTAAAAATGAGATTTAAAAGGGAACCAGAGGAGAGCCCATAGCTACATTGTCAGTCTGTGTGTAAATGTTATCATAATGATCATAAAATGATATTGTAAATGGTAGTGTATAAATGTTACCATAATGACTGCAAGATGGTACTTGTATGATGCAAGATAGTAGATGTTTATGTAAAATATTTGTTCTAATATTAAGATGTGTGAGCTTATGATAATTATATAAGTTTTGTATGACTATTTCTATGGTTTCTTTAACAGGGATATTAATAAGCAGACTTTTAACAATGGGATACTATTTTTAGGTTTATTAGAATGTAATGTGGAACCAACACTATATTTATTTGATAAATATGGCAGGATCTCTAACCCATCAGTGTCATTTGGGTACCACATGTTCTGCAGCTAGAGTAGTAGTGGCATTTCCTGGGCAAGATAGCCTGACTGAGTCCAACACTCTCTAAGCTGGCCCTGAACCTAGAGCTCATTCCTCTCTTAGACTGGCTGCCACCCAAAGTCACAAGACTCTGTCCACCCTGCCATCCACCCTAAGCTGGACAGAAGAAGAGATAGACTCACACTCCCCCCAATCTCTCCAATATATGTAAGTAAAATAAAAATTTAAAATTAAGGTAAATAAAACCAGAATGGAAGCATCAGGTTCTACATGTGGGGTTGACTCAAATGCATGTATTTTGGTAAGGATACAGTTGGGAATGGTCATTAGATTATATTGTATTAAGTTTTTAACTTAGTATAAGTTGCAATGTCTCCTATCAAGTAATAAATCAAGCAGAAAATTAACTACTCTAATTACCATGGGTTTTTTTTAAGACAATGTACAAGAAATATGGCTAGATATGCATACAAATAAGTCTAAATTTTGGGCAAGTATTGAACTGTTACATAATATCAGTTCTCCTAAATGTCAGTGAATGCTGGACAATCTCCTCACGGATAAGGAAGAGACTTGAAGTAACAAAATCACGGTTCTACAGAAAAATGGTGAGAATATCATGAACTGAACATATGAGCAGCAACAAAGTTCTAGAGACAATGACAAAAAAAAGGACACTTGAACTTAACATCAAGAAGAGATAGTTGAAATTTCTGGGTCTCAGAATGAATAAAAAAAGCTTGGAAAACTTGACACTAACAGGACAGAGTGAAGGTAAAAGAAACAAAGGAAAGCAATGTATAACCTACCTGGCAAGGTTTAGTCAATGGATGGTGGAACAGGGTTTGGTAGAGATGGAGAAAAGAAAAAAGTTATTATAAGCTACAAAGGAGAGGAAACTGTAGAGAGCCATAATCCCTAATATCTTGAAGGCCCATAGCACATAGAACAATGTGGCTTGATCTGTTTGTTTAGAGTTTTAAATAAGTTATATACAGGAGTAGGATTTGAGAAATTATGGTATGTAGCAGTAATTTTGATTCATGGATTTTAACATTTCCATAGAATTAGCCAGGATGATACTCACCCACAATTTTGTTAAGTTGCATTGATCCTATTTCTGTGCTATTAGTTGTAATTAATCAGCTTATTTGTGTCTTAAGAAGGCTAGTTGTTTTCTTTCTTTAATTTCCTAAATTTGGCTCTATTATTGACAATGGAATCAAGTATTTTGTGATAGTCCCATGACAAAATTATCACTGTTCCTAATTATAATATGTTCTTTATAGGCCTTTTTTAATTCTTTGTTTAAAAGTTGGCACTCTCTTTTTATGTTTTCAACTTTAAGTAATGTTTTTAATCCAGGATGAATTATGACGATTTTGTTATCTTATAATTCTAAAATTTGTTTGTGGAATATTTTAGTCTCTGCTTTGTTATATTATTATCAAAAGTGAAATAAAGGTGGCAGTTTAGTACAAGGTTAAGTAATTCCATTTACTCTTTAGTGAGCTGGGAGTCCAAAAGATTAATAAAGTTGAGAGAAGAATTAGGGAGATATATTTTGCCTTTATATAAATTATTCAGTTTCTTATTAATTATTATTTTATGTTTTATGTGTTTCTTTTTAGTTATATCAGAAATATGATTTAGTATTTCCTCATAGTTTTCAGAAGTAGTAGAAGATTTCAGGTTGTTGTCAATTTTATTTATTTCTACTTGGAGATATTTAATCTTATCCTTCAATGTTTTGATTTCTCTTCCTATGAAAGAACATTGAAATGAACTTTGGTAAGTTTACCAATTTTAATTCTGACATAAAACAATTTAGTGGAAATTTGGAAAAAAATAATAAAAAATAGACATACTTTGTCAGTACTGTTCAACAAAACTTGTTTTAAAAAAATTCTAGCTGCCTATATATATATATATATATATATATATAAATGTATATGTGTGTATGTGTATATATATATATATATATATATATATATATATATATATATATATATTTTTTTTAGGCTAATCATAGTATTTAACATTAACTTCAGACTAAAATCATTTAAATTACACTTCACCATTAATCATATAGGTCAAACATTATAGAGTGAAAATTTTATATCAAAATTTAGTTGATGTGTCAAATTTGGACTTACTGATGCATCTGCATGCATCCATCCATATATATATATATATATATATATATATATATATATATACATCCACATATAATATGTTAAAATTTCCCTGCTGTGCACCAATAATAGCAGGGTGGGATCTCTGACTTATGCCAAATTGGTGGGGATTTGATCCCAGCTTGAAGCAATTGGATGTCTAGTCACACAAGTTTTTATATGTATGATTACATACATATATATATATATATATATATATATATATATATATATATATATATATATATATATATAAAACAACATTTACTAATTCAAATGAAAATAATTACAGGCATTTGGCTTAATATGGCCAATATTATTTTGGAGTGATCAAACATTAGAACACAGCAAGGTTCATGGATTATCCTGTGAGAAATTAAACCTCATACAATGGTTTGTAAGGCCAGAGGTTTATAATTGCTTGACAGTTGGTTTTTTAGTTTAGTAAACCTGTCAACTATTCACAGAAACTGATGGGATTCATAATTTCATTTCCAAAGTTAAGATCAGCCACAAACTAAAAATAATATTTGATGAATATCAAAAAGATTTAATCCATAGAAAGACCTTAATATCATGTTTACTTGATTATGTATTGAGAGAGAGAAGATACACACTCAGTCCTGTGAACTAAATCTTAAATAATAAACATAAAAAAAAAAACACTGAAAAATCAAACATTTAAATGCAACAAAAATACATATTAAGCTAAAATCATCCAATGAAGAAACTAAGTATCATTTATGCTAAGTTGGTTAATTTAAGGAAATGTGTTATCCAATGTCAGATATGTCTTATAGAACAAAAATCATATTGAATTACTAGATATGCACATATAGTTCCAGTTTAAGCTAGAGTAAAAGAGGTAGATAAATATCTGGTTTCTGAAAGAGTGAAAAAGTTACAAATGGTAGGTTGGGGTTTTACCTAAGTTTGTAAGTATCCACCTGTAAGGTGGCCTCTTTTGATAGAATAGAAGTGTCCGACACCTTTGCAGTCAAGAGGGCAACAAAATACAGATATTAATAGCATTTAGGAACCCCTGATTAAATTTTAAAAAATAATTAAATAAATTTGAGGTTCCAAAAACCCCTAAGTGTTGACTAGAAAATGATTTAAAAGTAGGGATGCTGATGAAATTTATTTGGTTCACTGAAAGGCTATGAATTCAACACATGCATGAGTTCTGTTATGTGATATAGCAGTGTCAAGCATATACTTGTAAGAATTATGTATAGAGTGGGTGGGAAATCATAACTATTTAGATCAAGTTTTCATATTTCAATATTAGGTAGACATCCAAGAAAGGCTGTTTGTGAAAATTAGTCCAAAAGGAACTAATATACAATGGTTACACTTTGTCTAAAAATATTCAAAAACTTTCCAATACTCTTTTTATATTCAATATTTTTGTTTTTTTTAAATAGAAGACTTTATTCTTTCCAAATATTGCCTGAAGTTCTGAGATGATGCACTAACATAATTCCAAGAAGGTGTAAAATGAGTATCCTCATTGGGACTGTTTTGAAAACAATACTTTAGTCATTAGATTCACTGACCTTACTCAGGTGAAGGCTGTATCTAGTAATCTTTTTTGCTAAATTTAAGTCATCACAATTCTAACAATTTATAGATTTGAGCAAGAGAGGTTATGGTTGACACAACAAAATACATTTAAAGAAAGCTGGATAAGAACAAAGTTAAAACATTAGGCTGAAATCAACAAAGATGGAGATACTATTTTGGTAAATTCCAGGAATAATAACCTTAATTCAGACTGCAAAACACCAATGATAAAAGCTCAGCTTTTTTCATTGTGGTACAGTAGATAGCAAGCTAGTTTTGCATTGTATCACTACTGAATTAAGTTTGATCTTCACTGAGTGTCCCTATGTGTATTAATAAGTTAGATGGAAAAGGTAATTGTTGAAAACTAGTAACTAAAACAATAAAGATTGGTATAGTATTGGATAGTGTTCTTAATAATTCAGGGTTTTACATAATAGGAATAAAGTTTGTTAGATTATGTTGATTGATTTTATGACATTGTGGAGTTATTTAATGTAAAATTTTGTATGAGACACCCAATGAGGATCAAACTCACTACTCAGTAGTAATAGTCAAACAGACTAACCTCACAAACTATTATCCAACAATGAGGTCCCTGGAAATGATTTTAATATGTAACTTCAATGGAAATGATTTTACTACGAAAATGCATTGCAAATTACTTTAGGTTAGTTTGGTCAATTTTTCAATGTCAACCCTTGATGAGTTATGTTATGTCAAATTTTGTATGGTGCATCCAATAAGCATCAAACTTATACTCAGTAGTAAGGGTCAACTAAGAAAACTAAAGTGACAAGAAAGGCTGGAGAATGCACTGGTTGAAATATTCTGAAACTAAATAATACAGAAATTTTGATAAAACAGCAAAATAGAGAATTTATCGAAACACAGTAATAAAAATAAGAAAAATGAAGATATTAGCTTGAATAATTCATGGAATTAAGCACTTTTCAAAAGGACATAAGGTTTTATTTGCTAAAAATAAGTAAACCTGTTATCCTAATAAACTACAGTTTAATGCCCCACTCCTCCTTTCTTGCTTCCTGGTGTAGGCTTTGCAATTTCCAACCATGTGTTCCAACTATTGAAGTAACCAGTGGCAAACTGGATCCAGTAAATTCCAAGGAATTTAACTAGTGTAGACCTCAAATGCATCAGTTTCTTTTCGCGACCAACTTTGCTTATTTCTATCAGGTTAGTCTTCTGCCCTTTTCAATCAATCTCCCACCCCAGTCCCTACACATTTGAAAAGTCTCACTGAACCCTGCTTCTTCTGACCCCTATGTAGACATACTTCTTTTCCTCTCACTATTTGCAGTCCACTGTCATTTTTTCTTTTCTTTCTTGTGCTACAACAAAAGCACTGGTTAATTTTTATCAATTCCTCCCCTATACCACATGACTTCTGTGGTGATTCTTTCTGAAAATTCTGATTATGACTCACAAAGATGTTGCTGAGGAGTTAGGAGGGTATCTATGTGTAAGGATGAAAGGAGAAGGAGGATAAATAGCAATAGAAAAAGAGAGAAAGGAAAGATCATCAAGCGATAGGATCTGGATCTGAAGGAGACAGAGTGATAATACTAGAAGAAATAAATTGGGAGAATGAAAGAAAGGAAAAGAAAGGGATATTGTTACAAAAGGGTGAAACAAAGAAAGTAAAAAATGGAGATGGAAAGAAAGGAATGGCTTGGATGAGAGAGCAAAGAGAAAGGAAATGAATGTGAAAGAAACAAAGAAGAAAAGGCGAGTACATAAAAATGTGAGTGGTAAAAAAGAGAATCAAAAGCAAAGTAGAAAATATAATAGGTAGGAAAGTGTTAGAGTAGGAAGAGATAGAATGTAAAAAGAGAAAGAGATGGTGAGAATATAAAGAAACAGATAGAAAAAGAGCAATAAAAAGAGAAGGAGATAGTAGAGAGAGAGAGCATGGAGAGAAAGTTAAAAGAGGACAAAAAAGAAGCAGGCTTAGGGAGAGAGTAGGAATAAGAAAGAAAAAGACATTTGAAGGAATGTAAAAAGACTTATTCTGTCTTTCTTGTTTTGTTTTGAAGGACTTTTTTCCTTGTGTTTCAGGAGGGAAGAATTGTGATTTATGGAATTTTGAGTATGGGTTGTAGTTGGCAGTAGTGAGACCTGGAAGCAAAATGGAGGGGCTCAATTTGTTTGCTATTTTTTATTATTTCTTTTCTCTTCTTGAATTATATCTACTCTCCTCATACTCCTACCACCATTGTCAGGCAGCAAAAACAACAATATTGTCAGTGCAAGTTTGTGGTTAATTCTTTGTAGTTGTACAGATGGGGAAAAAAACCCTCCATCCTTTTTGAAGTGTTGTCACTTTTTACAATCCCACTTTTGTTGTTTTCTTTTGGGCTTTCTGCCTCACATTTTCCCTCCTGCTGCTCTTTATCATGATTTGTCTTTTTTTTTCACCTTAATTTTTTTTCTTGCCTTTCTTTCTCTCTTTTCTTTTTTCTCTTGCTTTTCTTTTAGCTTTCTTCACATCCCTTTTTTGTATTTTTCTATTTCTATTAAATCTCATTATTTTTTCCTTTTCCATCTGTTCACCTCCATTTTCACTTTCCTTTTCCTCTTTCTTTTCTAGTCTTTTCTTTTTTATCCCCTTTTCACTTTGCTGTCTTCCTATATTTTTTATTCTTTCTTTTTCTCTTTCTTTTCTATCTTTTCTTTTTAATCTCCCTAACTTCCTTTTTAAATCTTACTTTATTCCTTTTCCTTTTTCTATTCCCTTTTCTTTTCATATCATGTTTTCCATACTTCCTAACATTTTTCTTTTTATACTCCATCCAAAAAACACCATTTCTTTTTCTTCTGATCTCTTTGTTCTTGACTATTTCTCCTACCTTTTGGATTAGTCAATATGCTTCTTTTCTCTCTCAGAAATTTTTTGATACCATTCTTTCTTATTAACCCTTTAATATCAAGTATTCCATTTTCTCTTTCTGCCTCTTCTTTTTCTTTATCATTATATCGCTGTTCCTTTTTATTCCCTATTTGAATATTATCCTTTCTCTTTCTACTCACCTTCAAATTCTTCAATCAAACACTTTCATTCCACTGAATGCATGCATTTAAAATATCAACCATGTTGCAATGCTCAGAATGTAGGATTTTAAATTGAAACATTGGAATATGACTGATTTTTTGCTCCTCACCAATTTTTCCAATCAAATTATTACTTGAATCAAACTTTTACATTCTGTCTAGACATTTTTTTAAATTCTGACTTACTCTCTTTATCTTCTTGTATCCTTTTTTATTTTTCTCTCACTTTCTCTATTTCCTCATACTCTTTCATCACTTTTGTCCTTATTTTTCTTGTTTCCTTTCTCCACTTTTATCTTTCCTAATATTCAGTATTCTTCTGATACCTATTGCTTTTTCCTCCTTATTTTAATCTCTCTTAATTTTTTGCACTTTCTCTTTCTCTCTTTCTCACTCATTTTTTCAACCCCACTTCTTCCCTCATAATTTTGTTTCTCTCTCACTCTTTCTTGCTCTCTCAATCATTCACATTTGCCCTCTCTTTCACTCACACTCACATTTTCTTTCTTTATTTATTTATTTCTCACCCACATTTTCTTTCTCTCTATTCCTCACTCCCTTGATCTTACTCCCACTCATTCACACTTTTACTGTTTCTCTCTCATTCTCCACATCAAATAATTCTCAATCCCTCTCTCTCTGCTGCATTCTTTCTTTCAATTCTTTTTTCATCTTCTAATCTCTCATTCTCTCCCTGTGACTCATTAATCTTTTAACTTACTTTTTGTTTTCTCCTAAGAAAATAGGCCCATATGATCCTTCCACTTTTGAGTTAATTGTCTACCATAGACTGATTTCATTTAATAAAATTTAAACGTGTTGTTTCATAGGTGGAGAAATATTTGATCTTTCTTTTGCATTTTCTTTTATTTAAAACTTGAGATAAAATACAAATCAATCATGAATATTACCCATCATTCCAACTGCTATAAGATGATGAGTTACAAAAGAAAAAGCCAATATGTTTTTCTATACACATTTGACTGAAAATTAAGGAAATATACAGGGTGCAATGTAAAAATTGTCACCATTTTATATTTTTAATTTTGTGCATGCATGTTGTTTATTTTTGATTTTGCTGACTTCACAGTATAGTAGGGTCACTTGGGCAATATCTGTGAGAAAAAGAGCACCATGATATAATTCCTTCTACACGAAATTCGGAAATGGCATGCTGTACTGCTTGGCATTTGTTCCAATACAAACATTTCCGAGTGTTTGGAGGTCAATCTGCAAACAGTGCAGAGAATTCAGAAAGAGTTGGAGGAGTCTAATGGTGATTCCAAAGGTGCTTAGAGTGATTACTAGTGATGGCAATGTTATGCCAGCATTCATCCTTCCACAGGGCTTCAGACTCAATGGGGAGGCCTACATCAAGTGCCTTGAGGAGATAGTGCTGCCCTGGGTCAAGAGGGTGACTGCTGGGAGACCTTTTGTCTGGCAACAGAACTCTGCACCATGCCACACAAGCAGAAGAACCCAGTCATCTATCCAGGTAATTCCCCAGACTGGAACCCCCTTGATTATGATGTGTGGGGCACAGTTGAGCAAGAGACCAACAAAACTCTTTGTAATACCAAATATGAACTGAAGGCAAGGATTTTGTCAACATTCACCAATTTAAACAAGGAGACCATTCAGAAGAGATGCAGAAGATTCCAAAGTTGTTTGGAGGCTGCGGTTGAAGCCAATGGTGATTTTATTGTTTAAATTTACCTGTTTAGTATTTCAAGATATTTTTGTGTAATTTTGGTAAATATATCTGTTAAAATGGGATGGCAGTTTTATTTTCATTTTTGTGGAATTTAGACGACAATTTATACATCGCACACTGTACTTGATTTTTCAACAATTTTTCTTTCTCTGTTTATGTGCCATGCCCCTTCAGGACATAGGTGAACATGGCTTTCAACTTCCTATCCTTTGTAGTTCTAATGAATATTTATCTTTTCTGTTCCTCCCAATTCCTGTTGTGTCATCAATTTACAGATGGTCATTAGAGAGGTGACTTGCTATTTCCTGTCGCCCTTCTTGAATTCAATATGTCCTGTGAGTACCAAACTCTCCAGGCTCTCATAGCCCATATGATATGTCTCAGAAAGGGATATATTTTTCGAAGTAGCAAAGTGGTTATTGACTACTGTAACTGGGTAGGGCAATCTAGCAGGTAACCATAATGGACTGGTCCTCATCATAGGCAAAGACAATAGGCGTTGTCCATGTAGCTCCACATCAGTCTGTATTTATGGCTGACACCAGCCAATCATATTACTTTAAGGGGGAAACCAGGTGTATGCATATTCATTACATCACCATATGTCCTGTACATGATATTCTCAGCATCCTTCTACAGAACTTCATCTCTGTCACCTCAAATCTTCTCTTCATATGTGAAAAAATTCTTGAGTATTCATTGCCATATAGGAAGACTGATATTTCATAGCAGTTCAGCACTATTTTCTTTGTATCTTTGTTTCGAATTTGAAAGGTATTTTACACTATTGCAACATGTCCTTGGCTTTCTATATCAAATTTCTAATATCAATTATTACAGTTTCAATTCCAACTGTTTCTTTCTGAATCTAAGTGCATATATCATTTTTATTTCCATTTTTCTTAAAACTTCCTCATTCAATTCATGGAATTCTCAGATCCTA